>SNQJ01S0070366.1:15729-54402 GCA_010110895.2 Picea sitchensis | reverse complement strand
ATGGACAAATAACATTCATATAGGAAAGAAAAGTATATCTATATTAAAGAATGTGGAAGAAAGATACAACCAGATGCCTTGATGTCATCAGGTTCCTTCCAACGGTTCCTTGCTTCCCACACACTTCTTGCTCCAAGGATTCTGAGACCATGGATCTGATAGCTACTCACAATCTATCTTGACAAAGCAAAGCTCAAATCCAACATACCAAGCTAACAATCTCGACCCACATTTCTAATCTCAAAGGCTCAAGAACTTTCCAACCCAATCAAGCAAACTTTCTCCATGAGAGCTCCTCTCCTTTTATAAGCTGAAGAGGATAAGGTGAGGAGGTTAGGATGATCCCACTAAATCATGAAAGCGAGTAAGATCCAAACCGTTCGGAAGCCACCTCACCATAGAAGCTTCTCCTTCTAGAAGCATCAAGAAGATGCTTGTTTTTTCCCACGTACGGAGGCCACCACGGCCTAGCTATAGAGAAACCTACAGAAAATCCGTAGCCTATCTATAGTGCAGCCTATGAAAATCAAGCATTTCCACACCCTAGCTATATAGTAGTCTGCGGAAATCCTCCAAAATAGGGTTTTTACAAAGGAAAACACAACTTCTTCTCTCGGAAAAATTTCTTCTCCCTTCTTTCTTTAGGAATTCAAGCCACTGACTGCTCTGAAGGAAACAAATAGGTTTATATCATTAATGATCATAGGGATGAAGAAAATAATGTGTAACAATGGTAGGTGAAATATTACCCAAGTTCCCTTCATGCAAAACATCATGTGTTGGTTCAAGAACATATAAAATAATAACAATGGTAGACGAAGTTGAAATCTGTTGATAACTCTCTATGGTAATGGGTTCCAGGAAGAGAATAGAATGATGATGCCCATTGTCCCATGGAGTATCTTCCATAGACATAACTGTCATGATCATTTCATTAGTGGAAAATATCACGTGGAATGGATCAAGAGATGTATCACAGAAAGAATGAGGAGAAGGAGTTGTCGATTGAATAGCTTGATAAGCCAATTCTAACGGACTCAAAGGCATTTGGTCATCGTAACGAAGACAATCATTAGAGCTAGGTACTATCCATGAGTCATAAGACTCAGGGCTTTCACCAACAATGGTTGATATCAAGTTAATTGAATTGAAAAAAGAAGGAGGAATATTAGGTGGCAGAATAGGAAATGTACCCATAAATGATGAATCTTTTAAAAGACCCACACCAACATTCTCATAACTAGGAGGTGTTTTTTCAATGAAAGGTATGTTTCTAGTACGTGAATCAGAATTGAAGAAGGCCATTTGATCGACAGTAATGAATTTTCCTTGGTGCGGGAAATGTAACACATGGAAAATAGTAGAAACAAATGCTTGCACGGAATCAATCCAAATACGGCGAAGTAGAAGGTTGTAATCGAGAGGTGCATAAAAGACCTCAACCTCAAAATTAACCTCTTTAACTTCTAACGTAATAGACAACAAAGGAAGAACACCATAGGGTTTAAACCCTGTACCATTAAAATCATTGAGAGTATTGTGTGACTCGGTAAGAGAAAGAGAGCCAATGGATTTCCAACAAGTGACGGACATGATGCAAGTCGAGGCCCCTTCGTCAATAATAGTTTGACAAATATTCTTATTTTCCACAACAACTTGTATTTGAAACTCTAATTGAGGAGGAAGCCTTGGAATATGATCTTCCAAGTCAAATATTATCAAATTTGTATCAGTAGGATCAATTCCACCAATAGCCTTTAATAGCACCTTCCGTTGAGTAGGACAACTTTGAATAACTTTGAGAGACGACATCTCAGAGGGTGCATGCGCAGGGTATTCTATAATACTGTAGTTTTGGGAAGCACGTGCGTCAGGATTAAATGATGAATTTTGAACAATGCCCTTAGGGGGAGGACGAAGAACTGAATCTAGGCCCTGTCGTTCTATATGAATAGGACCGTTCAAAGGTGAATTTGGTGGAGGAGGTTGAACCAATGGAGGTGGTGAATCATCAACTTTCTCTTTTGAAGGAGAATAATCTTTGGCTTGAGTCGTGACTGCAACCTCGTTCTTCTTGGAATCACCAATACACATAAGCATAGATGACATGGTAGAGGGAGAAGGTTGGTCATGAATGACCAATTGGGCCTGCTGCTAAGAAGGAAACAGTTGTGACAAAATGACAGGTGTAGGAGGTGTCCTGGTCCCTTGAAAGAAATTAGTAACCTCAACATGTCATGGACAATCTTTCACATAATGATCCTCACCATAGATAAGGCAAGGATAATGAGGTTTTCACTTGTCTTTGTCATCAGCAGGATGGGTCTTGGGTTTCTCAGATTGTTGATTATTATTTTTGTCCTCTTATTTTTACCCTTCCCTTTCTTTTTTATTTTTATTTTTACTGGTAGGTGTAGATTGAACCGAATTAACTTCAAATGTTTTACCGAGAGGGGTCAGAGTCTGAGTATTTTGTACATTAGGAGTAGTAGACTTGGGATTGGAATGACTAGCTTGTTTATATTGAGTCTCATCATGAAAAGTGCCAATCACGCCATCAACAACATGAGAATCTATTGGAGGTGTTGGAGTTGGATTCGTAGATGGACAAGGAGCATCAGGGATTAAGTCATATAGTGTGCCTGTTTATGAATAAATGAGATCCAAATATCGAGCATGACTAATCCCCTCCTCTTCAGTGACGATACCACCCATGGAAACATTATGGGCTATAAGATCAATGAGTCACTTGGTAAACCACTCGGCCAATAGTTGATCAGGAAGGGGAACTTTGATTAAGTGTTTTCTCCTCCTCCACTCATGAATATGATTGGAAATGTGAGTATAAGAGGATTGTTTAAATGAACTCAAAATTTTGGTTCCTATCTCATATCGTATTGGCAATTGGTAATGCATTAAGAAAACCATAACTAAGGTATTGAAGTCATTGAATAATCCTCATGGTAATTCAATATACCATTTGGCTGCCAAACCTATAAGAGTTCGTTGGAAAAGACGTAATCTTATACAGTCATCCATCAAGGAGTTGGATGGACCCCAAAGATAGAATGTCATGACATGATTATTTTTCTCTTCTCCCGATCAATCGTCAAACTTAGGAATGTCCGATGGCAATTTGGCAGGTATGACAGGGCAATAAGGAGAATGAAAAATAGGATCATTCAAAATCCTAGATAAATTGGGTAAATGCAAGGTAGCAAGAAACTGCAACTGTATTTTCACTTGAGGAAACTGGTAGTTTTGAGGAGGTAGTCCCATAGGTATACCGGTAGGACCATAAGTAGTATGTAGATAGTTAGAGAGTCCTGACAAATTCGGTGGTGGAGGATTTTGAGTCAAATAACCAACATGAGTTGGTTGATTAGGTAAGCTTCCTTGGAAAGGAGCATTAGACTGAAAATTTTGACCCCGGGTAGGATTCATAGAACTTGGATATGGTTTCCCGAGATTAGGGGGTACAAAAGAATTATCTTGAGGAGGTTTCCTTCCAAGTGGTTGTTGATTTCCTTGGAAAGTAAAATTCCAAGGTTGAGATTGTAATCGAGGGATATTTTGTCCATACATTGGGTTATGTCCTCCAATAGGAATTTGAAAACTAGAAGCGAAAAAATGACTTGTGCCTCCAACTTGATTGGAGCTACTAGGGACAGGACGATTAGATCCTCCAGGTGAAGGTGGAGGAGGAATTCTAGGCCTCCGGGAGAGAACCTGGGTAGGTGTAGGAACAAAACTACTAGCAACATTGTACCCAGGAGGAACAAAAAGATTAGACCCTCCAGATATATTATGGGTAGGATTGACAATGGAAGTATTCAAATCATTATGCCCAGGAGGAAGTGACGGATTTGATCTAAGCGAAAGTGGTGTTCTAATAGGAACTTGAGTTATTACCACATTTTTGATAGAATTAGTGATATGGAGAGGAAGAATCATGTGAGAACCATCCAACAATTGGTTTGAAACTGTGACAACATTAATGGTCATGCCAATAAAAGGATCTAAGGTATTGTATAAGTAGTGGAAGTCATAGGCATATGTGATGCCATAGGTTGATTAGGACTCATTCCTAGTTTATCAAAAATATTGTGTCTTGAAGAGGTCCTCCAAAAAGAACGAACAGGGACGGAGCTAGGATTAAAACTTCTAGAAGTATGAACCAAAGTTCTAAATGATTCACTCTTAAAAAGAGGATCATCTATACTAGACTCTGCATGAGGTCCAGTAGGTATTCCAGTATAATATTCAGCAACAACGTCTCTCGATGAATTTATCCGAAGAAAAAGTGGATTTCGTACAACACTCAATAACAGATTTACGGGAAGTATTGATTCCTCCAATGGAGTAGAACTTCCAATATCAGAGGCTACATCGTTATTGACAGCTCCTTCAGGAGAACCCTTTGGTGAGTTAGGAAGCAAAGGAGTGTATTATTTCAGATCTTTCGAAGGTAACCCTTGCATCCTACGTGAAAGGGGAGGGCCGAAGTTGTCCGCACCAAATAAATAATGAAATAAATCTATGGCCAACTAAAGAAACAAACAACACTCTCTAATAAAATATAGATATCATACATGCAAACAAACCTTCTTATTTCAAAGTCACTAGTTGGTGATGAAATCCAATGTCACGAAATCAAGACAAGAAGGGGCTGGGATAAAGCGGGTGGAAAAGTTACATTGACAACCTTATTAACAGACTTAAACCCTGGTGCAATATCCCACACATAATCGTGGGTATACCCTCCAAGGATCACGAGTGAGTATGGCCAATGTCGATTCCAAGTACCGTGAAGAATTTCCCCTCCACAATCGTGTAAATACTTTAAAGATATAGGTCACTAAGGTTACCAATTATGACAATGATGCCTGGGGAAATAGTCGACAGTTCGATCCACGTGCAAAGGTAGGCTATCTAAGCCTGAAATCAACTCGAGAAGTTCCCCACATGATTTTCTTCTCAAGTGACCCCCAATAATACGCACAATATCTACACTAAGACCAAAAAAGCAGGGTGAGTAACTATGTCGGTCCTAATGCGACCTCGTGATTGACCCTTGTGTTAGAAGAGATTCCCAGGACAAAATGTAGCAAGTGGATTTGGACTCTCCCTATCATAAGATGCTATTGTGTATTTTGATGCTTTGGAGAGTGCACCTTGCAACCTATTCCAAAGCACTATCCTAGCTAATGTTGGTGTTGAAAAGTTCTAGAAAATAAAATTTACTAATAGATTTTAAAATTACACATTATTTTAAAGGTTGTTACTTACTCAAAAGGGAAACAGAAATAAAACTGATGATGTATTTGACCTTGACCCAATAAAATGAAAGAAGAGATGATATGCAATCGTTTAATTCGATGAACTCTAATTACAATAGGGAGAAAGTTTTTCTTTTCAGAATACAAAATCTACGAAACACAATTTCTCAATTTTTGAATGAAAAAGATTCCAAATAATCAAAAACTACTAAAATTTTCAATTTTTCTCTTTTTGCGAATATTTGAATGAAACAATTTTCTTGCAAGGACTAATAAAAAGAAAAATAACTTTAGTTCTTTCTTTATCAAATTAGATCAGATATGTAATGAAGAAAAGAAAGCATGGTCCAAGAAAACTAGCACATTCTCAATACTATTCCCGAATCAAACTCACAATGTAAGCAAAAAATGAAACGATAAGAAAACATTTTGTCAAAAACAAACAAAATTTGTCTCTTAATCAATTAACAATCCAGAAAGTAAAAACAATCCAAAACTCAAAAGAAATCAAGGACCCCTTATCAAACAAGCACGCAGGACCAAAATCTTGAGATTATACCCTTGTGACAAGAAATCAAAAGAAAAACTTGCAAAACTTATAAAGAAGACTTTCAATTTCTAAAAATCGATCAAATGTAGGATTAATATTTGTAAATCAATCACTCACTAGTGTCAAAATTTCATCCCAGGTAGTAAAGACAAAACTGGGTAGAGAAAAGAAAAATGGCAATCACCCAACAATTCCTATAGGAATCGTCGCAGGCTACAAAGGAGTACAATGCGACGATCTAGGATCGTCGTGGACTGTCAATAAGGTACAGTGCGACATCGTCGCACTATTTTGGACCAGTAGAGTGCGATGACAAAGGATCATCACAAGCTGAGAATAGGACACAGTGAAATGATCTATAAAAATAAAGAAAAATGGGAAGAAAGAAAAAATTTCTCAATGAACCTTCAGACCCACGGAGTCAATATGGATCACCCACAGACTTAGAGAATGAAATTAACCAAAAGAAGGCAGGATAAAAGAAAATAAGAGGTAAAAAACAAAAAAAGGTCGTATCCCTAGTATGGTGGCCAATTTTTTTATCGAACTAATCGGTAAGTGCGGACATAAATGAATCTCCCTAACTTCCACAGGAAGCTAGAACAAAACAAGATAGAATACAAACTTCACCTTAGACTTCATTGTCATATAAACTAGTTTAGAGAGGTACAAGTGACATACCTTTTAAATGACTCTTGATCCTCACTAGATTCATCCTTGTGGATCCTTCTTTGAGTTTGTGGGATGGTGAACCTGTTTAAGAAGCACAAACCAACAAAGAGAGAGAATGAAGATATATATATATATATATATATTCCAATGAATTCTATGTATACGATCAAGGAGTTATACAATAAAAGTAAAGACACCTTTATAGGGAAGAAATGTATTGTTTCATTATATTAAATGGAAAGTGGAGAATACAACCCATGCCTTGATGTTGCAAGGTCCCTTTAAATGGCTCTTTTCTCCAACACACACACCTTTGCTCCAATGCCTTTGATGAATAATATCCACAATCTGACTTAGAGAACTAAAACAAAGCTCTCAAGTATAATCTGTAGTAGAACTTTTCATACATATGCAAGCCCTTACAAACCTTAGCTTTTTCCATAAGAGATCCCTCTTTAAATAGGGTGAAAGAGAGATGGATGAGGGGATTAGGATGATCCCACTAAATCAAAGAAGTGAGTAAGATCCAAACTGATCGGAGACCACCTCATCTTCTAGAAGATTCCCTTCTAGAACATTCGTGAATTTTGACTTTTCCTTTTCTTAAGCATCGTCACACCCTATGCACATGAAGCCTATGACAACGTCGTAGTCTAGTTTTAGTGTAAAGTGTGACGATTAGGCATCATCACACCCCATGCATACAACAAGGTGTGATGACCTTCCTTGTTATAGTTTTTGAAAGAGGAAAAGCAAACCACTTTTCTTATGGAGAAAGTCTCTTTTAATATTTTCAGGGAACATGAAAATGAGTTAAGAACATGTTGTCAGTTGATCACTGCGGTGAACAAAATAATGTGTAACAATAGCGAGCCACATCTCTTCTCAGAGATATCTACCACCATTCGAGCAAGTTGTTTCCATTTTTGTAGTTTTACAGTTTCAGCCTATTTTATTTATTCAATAGAAGTTATTTTTCACTGGATATTTGTTGTTGTTCTATGTATCTTTATGTTATTGTATTCAATATGTTATTCCTTTCGTTCCTCTCATAAATCCGAATCACCATTGCAAATAGTTGGAAATCCCATTCAATCGGTCCTCATACCTGATGCAAACAATTATATCCATGTCAATTTTTCAATGGAAAACAAGCAACAGTTTCCCCCTTCAAATATTGCCCAAAAATATCACTACTCATTGTAACTCAGAGCCCAAGCTCTAATACCATGTAGAAATTTAATGACAAAATCAGCATGCATGAAATCTTTCCATACACTTGGCAACCTAGAGATAACTATCATCTATGAACTTTGAAATGTATAAACCCACATTCATAAAATATTATGAGTAAAAATACACATTTCCAAGCGCTTTTGCAGCAGAATAAACACAATGAACAACAATTACACATCCATGTAAAACTCAGAAATTTAGTAACCAGACAGGGAAAACCCCAATGTGGGGAAACCTGGAGAGAGAGAGAGAGAGAGATATTTTATTAGCTTTAGGAAAGTATATCAGCAGCAAAATTACATTTATCAACCAAGAGAATCACTTACAACACCCAACAGTCCCACAAATCTGCTTCCTAGAAACAATGTGCCAAATTAGTAGAGTTGTACGGCCTTGCTGAAATCAACACCTCGATATTTGTGCCCACAACAGGTTGTTGTACCTTCACTTTTGTACGATCGACCTCCAACATCAAATTCACCAAAATATGCCTAAAAAATTGTACCCACACTTGCCTCAATTTTTGTGCCCAAACTTGCTGTTATACGGCCTATACAGATCTGTACAGTACGACTTGCCTTCAACAATAAATCTTATCCTTATCTAAACATAAATTTTTCTCTTGGGAAATGTGCCCAATATCCCTTGGAATCCATGCCAAAAAATTTCTACTCACTTTCGTCTCTCAAGCTCTCTCATAAATCTCTCAATCTCCTCTTCTCTTGTTGTGTCTTGCACACTACCCAATGCATTCTCTTATAAGTCGAAAATGACCTTTCACCTTCCAAGTGTCTTTTCACCTTCCCCATCCCTAAATCCAAAGTCCAATATCTAATCTTTCCTTTACATGATCAAGGGACATGATTCATTCCCTCCAAAATAAATCACTTAAATATTAAAGTACAATTTCAATTTATAACATAAGTGCACTTTATAAAATAAAGTCACTTTAATATTAGAAGGTACTTTATTAAAAAGCCACTTACATAAAAGAACCACTTTATTACCACTTTATTACAACTTTATAAAAAACCATTACAAAGTCAAGTGCCTGGTAGTGTAAATATAATGTTACTTCTGCATACAAGACAAAACATGTGGAGTACCTCCCGAGCTATAAAAGCTAACATCAATCACATATGATTGAAGTTGAAGGTAAGATAGATAATCATCCCATTGCTATTTTAATTGATTTAGGAGATAGTCGTAGTTATCTAGATCATAATATGGTGGAAAGGTTTCATTTTTGAAGAAGCAAGCTTCGAAAACCTTGGATGGTACAACTAGCCACATGAGATAAAAGGAAGATTAGTGAGATGGTTAAAGCATGTCCAATGAACCTGAATGGACTGAACACCAACGCAGAGTTGAATATCATACCTTTAGGTTCCTATGACTTCCTAATTAGTATGGATTGGTTGGATCAACACCATGTTATCATAGATTGTTATAACAAAGAATTTACTTGCTTGGATGAGGGAGGTGAATTAAGGATAGTAAAAGGGATTCCTAGAGCAGTGATTGTCAGAGAAGTTTCATCCTTGCAACTGAAGAAGAGTTATAGAAAAGGGTGTCAAATATTTTATGTGCAAATGGAAGAGACACCTAGGGATAATGTGTTAGAAATTGAAGACGGCACAGTCTTGAAAGAGTTTGAAGATGTATTCAAGGAGATACCAAGATTTCCACCTAAAAGAGATATCAATTTCTCTATCAATCTGATGCTTGGAGCAACTTCGGTATCTAAGACTCCTTATAGGATGAGTACACCTGAACTGAAGGGATTGCAGATGAAACTTGAAGAGCTTCCAAAGAAGGGGTATATGCGTCCAAGTGTGTCACCCTAGAGTGCCCATGTATTGTTCATGAAGAAAGAGGATGGAACTTTGAGACTTTGTATTGATTTCAGGAAATTGAACAAGGTTACTATGAAGAACAAGTATTATTTTCCAAGGATAGATGACCTTTTTGATCAGTTGAAAGATGAAAGAATATTCTCCAAGATTGATATTAGGTCATGCTACCATTAGGTAAGAATTAAATAAGAAGACATAAAAAATATTTCTTTTAGAACAAGGTATGGCCAATATGAGTTGACATTGGTTCCATCCGGGTTAACAAATGCCCCAGCTATCTTCATGTGTCTCATGAATGGTGTATTCATGAATTATTTGGACAAGTTTGTCATTGTATTTTTGGATGACATTATAATATATTCTTTCCGAAGAAGAACATGAGCAACACTTGAGAATTGTGTTACAGGTTTTGAGGGAGCATCAATTGTATGTTGAATTGAGCAAGTGCTCATTCTACCAGAAACAAATACATTACTTGGGCCATATCATCTCTAAAGAAGTAATAGTAGTAGATCTAGAAAATATTAGAGCCATTGAAGGATGGCCAATGCCAAGAAATGTCTCTAAAGTAAGATCATTCATGTGTCTTGCAAGTTACTACAGAAGATTCATTGAGGGATTCTCAAGAATTGCACACCCAATTACTTCTTTGCAGAAGAAAGGTGTGAAATTTGAGTGGACATTGGATTGTGAAAGGAGTTTACAACACTTGAAGAATTTACTAACAAGAGCTCCAATAGTGAGGATTGTTGATCCAAATGAATATTTCATAGTATGCATTGATTCATGTAATGAGGGACGTTTTGGAGTCCTTAGTCAGAATGGTTATGTTGTGTGCTATGAATCAAGGAAGTTGAAGGGGCATGAAAGACACTATGCAACTCATGATTTGGGGTTGGCATCCATAGTGCATGCCTTGAATATGTGGAGGCACTACCTCATGGGGAAAATATTTGAAATGAGGACAAACCATAGTGGTCTAAAATATTTGTTTGATCAACCAACTTTGATATGATTTTGATATAAAACATATCAAATGTAAAGAGAACAAGGTGGCTGATGCACTCAACAGGAGGGTGCATGAGATGCATGCTACAACCATTAGCATGTGTAAATTAGATTTGAAAGGTATAATTCTAGAAGTTTCTAAATCAGATCATAAATACATGGAGTTAAGGGAAACTTCAGCAAGGAAGCTTACAACAAAATATTGAAGACTATAAGCTAGAAGAGGATGAAATTATTAGATACAAAGGCATAACTTATGTGCCAAATTCTCGGGAATTGAAGAATCTTATATTGGGAGAAACACTTAATGTACCTTATTCTTGACACCCAGGTTACTAGAAAACTATTGTAGCTCTTAAGAGCCAATATTCTTGGCCAGACATGAAGAAATAAGTTGCTGAGTTTATTTCCAAGTGTTTGGCATGTCAGAAGGTAAAGGCTGAGCATAGACATCCAGCTGGTCTAGTATAGCCATTACCCATTCCAGAGTGGAAGTGGGAAGTGGTAACAGTGGATTTTATCACTAAGCTACACAGAACTAACAAACAACATGATTCTATCATGGTGGTAGTGGACACACTTACAAAAGATTCCCATTTTATTCCAGTAAAACTTACTCACAAGGAAGATAACATAGTTGATATATATCTGAGAGAAATAGCTCAATTGCATGGAATTCCCAAGATAATTGTGTTTGACAAAGATCCAAAATTTACTTCAAAATTTTGGCAAGGATTGTTCAATGGATTTGGAACAAATATACATTTTAGCACATATTATCACCCAAAGTCATATGGGTAGACAGAAAGGGTGAATCAAGTAACTGAAGACATATTAAGGATGTATGTTATGGATAAACTGTCCAAATAATGGGAGGATTATCTACACTTGATCGATTTTTCCTACAACAATGGGTACCAAGCATCCCTGAAGATGATCCCATTTGAGGCACTCTATGGAAGGAAATGCAACACATTAGTCAGTCAGGACAACCCAATAGACCATGCAGTAGTTGGGCCAAAAAAGCTCAAAGAAATGGAAGAGAAGCTAATAAATATTAATAAGAAATTAAAGGTTGTGCAGGACAAGAAGAAAATTTATGTTGATAAAGGAAGAACTCAAAGGGAATTTAATGTGGGTGATCATGTGTTCCTGAAAGTAAAGGCCAACATAAGGTCCCTTAAGTTGGGAAATTGTTCAAATTTGGTCGCACGGTTTCATGGGCCATTTGAAATCATGGAAAAGATTGGGCTCATGGCATATATTCTTTCTTTGTCTGCATCAATGCATATTCATAATGTATTCCATGTGTCCTTGCTTAAAATATGTATACCTGATACTAATCAAGTTATTGATTGGAATGTGATTCAGGTGGAACTAGAAGGTGGTTTTCAAGTGCATCTGGTGCGCATATTGGATTAGAAGATCAAGCAACTCTGGAATAGAGCCATAGGGCCAGTAAAGGTCCAATGGAACGGGTACGTTCCTGAGTATGCGAATTGGGAACATGAGGATGTAATGCGGGCAAAATACCCGCATCTTTTTGAAAAATTTTAAAATTTTGAATGTTCATGTGTATATACTGCACTGAGGATAGTGCATAAATAAGGGGGAGGGGATTGTAACACCCCTAGTCCAATCCACAAGTGTAAATATCAATGTAATTGTACATTACTTATAAGTTGGTGAGTTGAACTAACAAGTTTATGGGTTTGGTTCTACGTGCATTAAGCTAAGTGCACGAGGAACTCACATCAAAAGAATGCATGCAGTGGTAAAATGATACAGCATGCAATTTTATGTCTTGGCACACATATATGTAGGTACACAAGCAGAACGCACCGAAATTGAAACAACTTAAGAAATGAAATGTACGCAAGTGTTAGTGCTAAAATATTGGGTGCTAAAGGAAAAAGGCGTGCAACCCTAGATTCAACACACATTGGTTTAGTGTGCATGTTTTTGAAGGGAAAAAGAACCCTTTTTGTATAAAATTCATGATGTAATGTGCACATGTGAAAGGGTGCGAGGTTGGCGCACTGAGGAAAGAGTGCGTGTAGCCCAAAAGTTTCGCATGCACTAGTTTTAGGTGTGCGAACTGTGTATTTTTAGGTTTTTCAAAATCATTTTCCGGAGAATCCACAGTTGGTGTCATTTTTTCATCGACGTTTCGAATCCCGATCCGGATTCGAAACGTCGATGACAAAATGACACCAACTGTGGATTCTCCGGCAAATGATTTTGAAATTCCTCACCACAGAAATCTGAAAACAATATTTTTACGTTGTTCAAAGTATATGTAAAAGATCAATACTTATGTTCTGAGATGTAAATGTAATCACCTGCAAATTAATAAAAATACATCCCTGCGGTAGACCAAACACGTAAAAGTGTTCGGGGGGCTTAAACTCCACTAACTGTGGTCAAGGGTGATGGGTTAAAGGGGCTTAAATCCAAAAAGGAATATTTTATTAATATTTCTTAAAAAGTGGAAAGTAAGGATATAATACTATATCCTAAGCCCGAGAGAGGGGAGAAGTGGCTAAAAGCAATTCTCAACATGACAAGTGTCAATTTGGGGACATGTTGTTGATAGAAGGCAATTCTCAACATGACAGGTGTCAAGTTGGGAATATGCAGTCAAATGATTCAGACTTAGTCCATTCAGGTAGGAAGAATCCAGGGGACGGAGACCATGGAAAGGGGTAAGTAAGCCAATTGTTCTGCCATCGGGGGGGGACGGTTTTGTCACAGAATTGTTCAGTGAGTGAACTGGTTAATGGTTGTAATGATCCTGATGATTACTATGATCAATATGTTGAACACTATCATATATACCTATGTATGACTTAGCTTGGAGAGATAAATTGAAGAGGTGGGTTGACATGCCAGTGGAATGTTGAATTGAAGGGGCAGGTTATCAGGCTTGTGGAGGATTGCATTTTCTCTAGGTGAGAGAATGGTTGGGAAGTATTTCTCGAGGTGTCAAACTACAAAAACATGGTTCTAAGACTTCATGTTAGACCTATTGTTGAATCCCTAAAAGGGAAGTCGGGTAGCCGAGGGACTATTGAGAACATAAGGGGTACACTTCCTGGGGTGGGACATGCATGTGGGGAATAAGAGACTATAGGATGACAATGCGAATTGGCATCTTTGACGAAATTTCTTGTAATTGAGTCACCTGTGGATGAGCTATCTGTGATTGAGTTCCTGTAGAGTGAGATACTTTATCCTGGTTGGGAACCCTTTCCCAAGTGGAGTTCAGCCCCAGCTTGGGGGTGACCCACTGTTGAGATTTGTGAACAGTGTGGTCTAAGGCTGGAAGGAAAATGGAAGGTTTGCCCGCAGTTGGTGTCTTTTATTTTAAAATATAAGTGTCAGTTGTGTGTTAAATCATGTTTGCAATTATATTTATGCAATTTTTGTCACGGGTTTATGTTATTTATGTTGTATGTATAATTATGTCATGAATTTTGTATAAATATATTAAGAAAATGTATGTAATTATGCATTGCAGAGTTCCTATATGTTTTTAATTAATGACACAGTTGTGTCAGAGAAATTTAAGTAGAATTGATGACAATATGGTATTAGAGAATTAACAAAATGGGTTAAGTAGTAGCATGGCCTAGCTTGTGTGGTTGGGGTGTTACATGACATATGTCAACAATATGAGTGATGTTGGACTGCACACTCTATTTCATAAGGATTCGTTCAAGATGGTCAGAGGTGCAATGGTATTAATGAAATGAGTTCGGATTGGAACCCTATATAAGTTGTTAGGGAATGTCGACGAGACTGGATGCAACAACATCATTTCTCATGAAGTCGACTCGACTTCGACTCAACTCAACTCAACTTAGGCTAAGTCGCTACAAACCAACTTGACAAGACATGATAAAATTGACCCGACCATGCTATGGTATGAGAGGATGGGACACATTGGAGAAAAAAGACTTCGAGCTATGCACAACAAAGGTATGGTTGAAGGTTTTCTTGAATGTGGTTAAGAAGTTGACTTTTGTGAACATTGCATATATAGAAAACAAAGTTGGGTGAGGTTCCCATCTAGAGCAACAAGGGAAAATGAGATTCTATAATTGGTGCATAGTGAGGTGTTTGTCCTAGTTACAATGCGTTCACATGGTAGATCCATGTATTATGTCCCCTTCATAGATGATTTTTTCAGGAAGCAATGGATATATTTCCCAAGGAAGAAATAATAGGTTTTCAATAAATTTAAAGAGTTTACATCTCTTGTAGAAAAATAGACAGATAAGAATATTAAGGTGCTAAGAACTAACAACAGTGGTGAATTCTGTTGAACAAAAGTTGATTAGTTTTGTAAGCAGTGTAGCATATCACACCAAAATACCATACCATATACCCCACATCAAAATGGACTTTCCAAGAGAATGAACAGAACATTGATGGACAAGGCAAGTACCATGCTCAATGTGTTGGGCTTGCACAAAAATTCTAAGAGGAGCCAGTCGACACTGCAAGATATTTGGTGAATATGTCTCCTTCATCGACGTTAGTTGACATACTCCACATGAGGTATGGTCAGGTAAGAAGCCTTCAGTTTCACATCACAAAGTATTTGGCTATGATGCATTTGTGCATGTTCCCAAGGAAAAGAGGAGCAAGTTGGACAAGAAGGTAGTCAAATGTATTTTCATTAGGTACAAATAAGGAATGAAATGATCTAAGATTTGGGATCCTACATCAAGGGGAAAAGTGTACAATCAAGATGTGGTATTAAGAGAAGTTGGAGTTAAGTCTGATCCTGAAGAAATTGCTTATATCGAGAATAATCTTGAGATGGTGCAGTTTGAACTGAGGAATGAAGAAGATGATCCAGATGAGTTGATTGAATCAAAGGAAGAGGTGGAACAACAAACTCCAGTTGTAAGGAGGTCAGAAAGAGTAAGAAAACCAGTCTAAAGGTATAGTCTACCTAACTTTCATTCTGCATTTGTGTTAACTTCCATCAATGATGAGCCCAAGTCGTTTGGTGAGGAAGTCGACTCGGCAGAGGGTAAACTATGGAAGGATGCCATGGTCGAAGAGATGGAATCCTTGCACAAGAGAGAGATATGGGATTTAGTCAAGTTACCTAGAGGAAGAAACCTTGTCGGTGCCAAATGGGTATTCAAAAAGAAGATGAATGTCCCAGGACAAGTCGAGAAGTTCAAATATCGACTGGTAGCGAAAGGATATTCCCAGGTTGAGGGAGTCAACTTCGGTGAGATTTTTTCCCTTGTTGAAAAATTAAATTCCATTAGATTACTAAAGTCTCTAGCTGTAACATTTTATTTGGAAATAGAATAAATGGATGAGAAGACAATGTTACTACATGGGGACCTGGAAGAGGAAATCTACATGAAATAGCCTGAAGGATTGTAGTAAAGGGAAAAAAAGATTTGGTGTGCAAACTAAAATGATCTATTTATTGTCTAAATCAATCGCCAAGGATGTGGTAACATAAGTTCAACTCATACATCCTTATTTTGGGATTTGTGAGAAGAAAAGTTGATCACTGCATATATTTCAAGGAAGAAGGTGGGCCTTTCCTATATGTAGCTTTGTATGTCGATGACATGTTGCTAAGTGGAATCTTTTATCCCCTACCCTAGGGATAACTAAGGAGATCATGTATCGAGGCCCATAGTTCCTAGACATGGAGTGCCAAGAGTCGGATGACTTGAGCATTTCCCAGGAGGGACCCTCTTTTCTTCAGTGAAGCCCATTTATCAGCAACAACAGTATCCATCCCACCAAACTGGTCCTCAAGTAGCAGTAAGTATTGCTCCATAAGGTAATGATTTTGGTATTATGGTATGTGTCATTCCAATTCTTGAACCACCTGAATATGTTGCAGTTAATTTTCCTTCATTTCATAATGTTTTCTTGGAGATTATGCTCTTTGACTTGTTCATACTTGGAAGGGTGACATGGTGCCCTAGTAAGTTGGTCTCCTTTTAGGATGGGTTGCTACAGGGTGGGTCTATTAAATGTCATCATCTGTTCCTTCCATACTTACCACTTTCCATATTGATTCCTCTCATCTCCCCCTAACTTTGTTCAGGCATTGGTATTTGACACACTAGGGAGGGTTGTACCTTGCCTTGTTGGAAGAAGGGGATAAAGGCATAGAGGGTAAAAGTATCTGGAAAGAGTTAAAATACAAAGATGAAACCTTTTATATGCTTCACCCTGGGATTCCTGAGAAAGTAGTAAAAATATTCTCAGTAAGAAAAGGGAACCCATAAGATAAATAAACACTCAAGGTATTAGTCGATGGATAGGAGGTCTCATCATGAGCCGACCTATTATGACCATGTGGATGTAGAGGTATGAAACTACCATCTATCTAGTCACCAAACTAGGGCAGTGTCTCTTGGTGGCATAGTCAAGATAAAGGGGTCTCATCACGAGCCAACCTTCTCATCTCCGTGAAATGTTTATGGCTAACCCTGTCACCTCTGGTCACCAAGCCAGTGAAGTGTCCCTCAACTCTTGCCTTGAAACATTAAAGAAAAAGATCAAAGAGAAATGAAGCTAAGAATAAAAGGAAATGAATGGGCTAGGAAACAATTTCATCCATGACAAGGTGTAGCTTGCCCTCTACAAAGGCACCCACCTGTAAGATTTACATTTCCCTGTTATCATTGCACCCCATGCCCAAACACTACCCCACACCACCTCGTACACTTACATGACCTGGATTGGTTATTACCTGGGAAACACCCCAAACTTAAGGAGGATTATCCGAATAGGACACCTTGAGACCTTATCCAAACCTGACTTGTTAAATTGCATAACATCTTTGAGAATTTTTCTGGGTAAAGGAGGGATTGATTCACATGTTTGGGTAATATAATTATTGGATGTGATTTACATGTGATTCACAACGATTTCTTGGGATTTAATGAGAGACCAAACCTTTTGCATTTTGATAAGATTTTCCTCAGATGTTGACAATGTTCTTTATCATATTTGGAGAAGACTGTTATGTCATCTAGATAGATGACCACAAATTTATCCCTTTCCCCAATGAGGGAAATGTCCATAGCTTGCTGAAATGTTGCACCTGCGTTCATCAATCCAAAGGGAATTTTGGCATACATGAATGTACCCCAAGGAGTGGTGAAGGTTGTTCTTTCTCTGTCCTCAGGCAGAACAAAGATTTGATTGTAGCCATAAAAGCCATCAATCATGGAAATCCTGGATGCACTCGTTACCCTTTTCAATATGGGTTCCATATTTGGCAAGGGGTAGTTGTCCTTCTTGGAGATCATGTTTAGGTTTATGAAATTGACACAAAGTCTGATTTCTCCACTCTTCTTTCTTACTGGGACCAGATTGGCTACCCATTCAGAATGCCTCAAAGGCATAATGATTTGGGCATCCAACAACTTCTTCACCTCCCTTTCCATAATAGGTAGCAACATGGGATTTATCTGTCTTAATTTCTGCCTGAATGGTTTGGCCTCTTCCTTCAGTGGAATATTATGATTAATAACGCTGGTGTCATATGTTCTGAGGTTGTCATAGGTCCAAGCAAATACATTAGAAAATTCATTTAATAACTCAACATACTTGGCCCTCTACTTTCTTTTCAAGCTACTTGAAAACTTAACAAACTTGGGATCCTCCTCCGTGCCAATATTGCACTCAGCCTTATCATCATGATCATTTGAGATTTTACCCTTCCCTGCCACATCGTTTTTGTCAAACAGTCTTTCCAAAGGAACGAGTCCTCTTTGAATGTTATTGTTGGGCAACTGAACGATATGATGGTCAAAAAGTTTGTTCAGAAATGCACCAATATGAGGATTTATTTTGGAATCAGGATCTTGATCAATATGTAATGCCGAAAAATCATCAATGGTTTCCAGGAATCTTTTAATTTCAAGATCATCCTCAAGCACTTTCCAATGCTTTATGTTATTAGGTATAGAGGGTCTATACTTCACTTCTACATCATACCTGAGTTTAGGTGGAAGGGGAACTCTAAAAGTTCTTGCTGAAACAACCAGAGAATCAGCCACAACATTTTCTCCTCTTGGAATAAATGATATGTTGAAAGCCAAGAAAAAACTGTCAATCAAGTCCCATACTTCATTTCGGTAACTTTTGAGCCGAGGGTGTTTGGCCTGATAACTGTTCCTGACCTGCAGCACAATCAACTCAACATCACCAAACACTGATATATCTTTAATTCCCATATCCTTTGCAGCCTTCAACCCCAAAACCAAATCTTCATACTCTGCTACGTTGTTGGTGGCTTCAAATTCTAATTTGTGTGACAGAGATATGGTCTCTTGAGACGGTGAAACAAAAACCATTCTAGCCCAAACACCTTCTTTAGAAGATGCTCCATCAAAGAACATCTTCCACACTAAAGAACTTGGAGGATAATCCTCGTAGAGACTAATGGACTTTTTGATCTAAAGAGGGGGTTCAGAAGCATCAATGAGTTGTAGTAAGATGGATCCTAAATCAGTATCAAGAGTGAAGATAGGATGATTGGTGGGATTTTCTTCATCATTGACAATGTAGGCCAACTGAGATTCCCTGTACAATCTTCTATGTTCCCCTCTGAACACTGGAATGGTATCATATGTGAGGTCCATTTGTAATGTTCCCCCAGGCCTTTTTATCCAAGATCTTAACAATAGCATGCCAAACTTGGGAGGAACATCAACCACCATGATATCCATGACCACACTTTTCATGGGCAGTTGAAACAAGGTCACCACCAAATCTTTGATGACTCCAAGACATTGCACCCTCTTGGAATCAAAAGAGTAAAAATTATGATAAGCTTTTGTGACTTCCAGCCCAATTTCTTCCATCACAGTTTTGGGCATGAGATTATGGGAAGCCCCTGAATCCATCAGAAAATTATGCAACACCTTGTCATGTATGTTCAGTGACGTGTATAAGAGAGGGGATGAATCATCTCTATCTTCTACCATAGGACCTAAGATGACCGCTGGCTTTTCGTCTTGAAGGTTTACTAAGTCTGTGGAATGATAGGGTGGCTCAAGCTGCAATAATTTAGAGAGGGATTTTTTTAAGTCTTCGTTCTTGACCAGCTCTGAAAGGGGAACATGGATCCTGATCTTCTAAATTTCATGCTCAAAATTAAAAGAGAAAGGGGGCTTAAGGATTTCTTTAACCTCAGGGACAAGGTCTTTGATTGTCAGTAGGGGATTTTGAGATTTCTTTCCTCTGTTGTTGTTCACTACATATTTAGTAGGCTTCTCTGTTATGGAAGGTTGATCAGGGATGTCAGACTTCCCGTATTTCTTCTTAGACCGGAGGCTGTATTTATTTGGACTGTTGTTATCCTTCTCCCCCTAGCTCAGTTCATTTATTTGGTTATCCATGAGGGATTGCTCGTACACAACTTGAGTCAAATGGGGAAAAGGGGAGGTGTCTTCGATACAATGAATTTCAGGGTCAACCCCATGTTCTTTCCTTTCTTCATCAATAACAAGGTTGTTCTGGAGGGGTGTCTGGATTTTCTAATCATTTCTATCTTTGTCCCTTTGTTGCCTTGGCATAATATGAGGAACATTGTTGTTTGGTATTCTGAACTTACCCTTGCTATCAATGTTTTGGGGATTTCTGTATGTCTGCTACCCTTCCATTTTTATATTCTCCATTTCTGCGGATAGGGACTTCACCATTTTGGTCAATTCGTCCACTTGAGGGTGAGTTGTAGAAGAAATAGAGGTTGAGGCCTCAAATATCCCTCTTCCTCTATCTCTATTGGCTTTGCTTCTGAGCCTATCAACCGCCAACACATTGGATTTTACTTTCAGGGATGCATCTTGCATATTAGCTAAGGAAGTAGCTCTTCTCTCTCTGAGCAGGAGGTAGAAATCGGGGTCAAAATCACTGGCATAAGTGATTTTTGCAGAGGCTTCTGTGGGGTTTATCTCAGCAGGGATCTTATTGTACATTTTGTTGAATCTTTTGGAGAAGTTAGAGACAGAATCTCCCTACTTTGTTTTTCAGGGATCCAAACTCTATGATATAATACATAAAATCCTTTTTATCCCCCCACTGCCTCAAGAAGGCATCATATAAAGCCTCAATCCCAGCAATAGATCCAGGGGTCAATACTCTAAACCATTTCCTAACCTCACCATCAAGGCTTTGGACAAAAACTCTCATTCAGACATCTTCATTTTCAATGTTCAGGTTATCAGCATAACTGTAGAAGGCAACAAGGTGCTCTTGAGCAGTTATGTCCTCCTCTCCCATGAACTTACACATATATTTTAGGTAATGTCCACCAAGGAGATGATTCATTGGCTGAGGTAGGACTAGAGTGGCATATCTGACAGCCACTATGGCGTCCATTATATTTCCATGGGGATTAGCACCTGCCATAGGAATATGAGGAGGAGGCGAACCATGAGGAAATGGGGTTCGAATAGGGGAGAATGGAACTGATCTTCCAGGAGGAAAGGGAAACAACAGAGGATTTGAAGAGAGGGATACATGGATTGAGGGAGTAGAGGTTTGTGTTTGCGCAGGAGCAGTAACAGTAATAGAAGGAGGGGTGGTAAAGCCCGGGGTAGGAAAGTCTTTTGAGGTGCTGGGTCTAAACCACAATAAAATATCAAGAGAGAGGGGAGTGACAATGGCTTCTCCCTCTAATCTCAGACCAGGAGGGGAAAACTCTACAGGAACACTCCCAAAATTCAAAATTTGGGAAACTCCAACAGAAGGTATAACAGGGGAATGAGAAGCCGAAATTGGAGTTTCTAAGGAAGGACCATGAAAATCATTAGAAATACCTGGTTTAGCATCAACATCTCCTTCTAGAGAGGCCTTTCCCTTTCTAATAATTTTCTCAGGGTCACCTTCAGGTGTTGCTAAAGGCAACCGTGGAGTAGACCTTGTATGTCTACCTCTGGAAGCCACGGCTAAAACAATGGAGTCAACAATGGATTCACCTCAGGGGAGTCATGACAGTGGAGTCTTCAAGTGCACAGTTTCAATCTTTAATGTACTAAGTTCTTATGCACCTTCAGAACTAGTAATCTTTGTCGTTCAATCCCAAGGAAAATCTTCAATTTCATCCCTGGCAAGGGCACCAGAAATGTTAGGACTAGAAGTTGTCTTCAGATTGTGATGAGAGTAATCCTGATACCCATTAGTTTGTAGGTCATAGGTTGGTTATAAAAGGGTGATCGAATGAGAGTAAACTCATAACAATATCGCTTTAACTCAGAAAAATGGGTTGGAAATGCATAGATAAGTGGGGTATTAATCTAACTTAAGATAGTAAGTTTGTATAGTGGTGAGTAGACAGAAGTGACATGAGGAAAATGTGAAGGTCTGCTTTGGACATCTGGTCTTCCAGTAGCCTATGAAGGAAAAGTCTCAGATGCAAGATCTTCTTTGTTTGAGAACTTTAAGACACTGAAAACGTTGTAAATGCAAAGAAAGTCAAACCTACACTACAATACAACCGCAACACTTGACTGGATCATCCATGCCTGAGATTTCAAAGTGAGAAGCAAAGAAATGAGAGAAGAAGCTAGCTGCCATTAAATAAGAAGTCTTAAATAACAATCATAACCAGAGAACCAGAGGCCTCATCAAAAAATTATAATCGGGAGCGTAGCTCTACAATCGATCCTTACAAAAATATAAAAATGAGTATATATACTCAGAGAAACTCACCCCTCCAGCAGAGGAGTGGATGAGTCATTACATTCAAAGATTTACACCCCCGAGAGTAGGAGAGTCGATGAGCTTATTCATTTAAGGATTTATGTGTGGATGGTCTTCTTACAAACTGTGCATGTAGCTTCTTGTCTGACACTGGCTCAGATTGACATGGCTCTTGCAAGGAAACTATCCACAGAGGTACCATGGGCTGACTGCTCCAGGCCCCCCATGCCTTCCATTTATGGAATGAGCTGAGGTTTCAACCACCCACTCAATTTACATTAACTTCCTTTCCTCGGGGAGTGGCTGAGAAAAAATGATTAGGAGATGACCAAGTTCCTGCTCTCTAAGGCTTGGAGGCTAGATTCCCTTTCTTCTGGCTCCACCCTCAATGTAACCCAGGGCCATGACCTCATGCTCATCCTGCATGATATTTTGGGGTTTCTCATTTCGTGAGTTTTCGCCCCATCTTGACTTCGATATCATGATGCCAAAAATCAAGAAATGGTGGCTGAGATTGACAGTCATATTTGCTTCGAGATGGATGGCCACGATATTTCCCTCTACCATACAAACTGTTGGCTATGTGATGTATGCTAGCCCCCTTTTCCTGGACCTGCTTCCTTGGTGACCAGGCGCTAAGACTGTGGGCTCAATTCCTGAGAGCTTTCGTGATTTCTCATTTCGAGAGAAAGAGATGCTTCTCCTGAGAAAGCCTCCGATCCATGAAATCATGAAATCGGGGTTTCACACTTTGAGGTTTCAGGCTATGGGTGCACTTGTCGATGAGAACCCTGAACTCCAGATTCCTGAAATTGCTAAATTCAAATCAAGTACCTTCTTCTTCTCACAACCGGATGACCCAGATTAATTCTTTGCTTGACCTTTGATCTCCAACCTCTGTCCTAGTACTAATCTTTGGGCAACTTCACGGCCCCAATTTCCCAATGACCATCGATTTGTTCCATTGACAGATCTTCATCATTGAAAACTGATCTTTGCCCACTCGCTTGATTTGTGTCACTATTTCACTGCTCTCAGTGCTATAGACAGTGAAAATGAATACTTAGACAACATGACTTAGGCTTGAAAAAACAAGGCTCAGTGATGGAGGCAAAGGAAGGAGTGATCTCCCTTTGGAAGAGATGGAGAAAACTCAAGGCCGACCTCTCTCTAGCATACCGACAGGGAAAACTGGTCGATTGACAAGGATGAACACAATAAAAAGAAACATACCCGCCGGGAGGGGGAAGGAAATTATGATCGGGTCTGCAAAAAGGGGAAAATATGAGAAAAATCATAGATTTAGGTAGAAACCACAGACCCTCAAGGTCATGACAGGATTATGTGATAACATTAGGCTCCATGGGGGATGGCATGCTCCCCGCGAGATGTCAAGAATGCGTAGCTCCAGTGCCTTAGTATTGGGTTGTGGATTCTTTATTAAAACCTAAAAACAAATAGGAAAATGATATTTACAAACACAGGGGAGCCATTTATGGCTCAAATAAAGCATTTCTTTAGGAAATTCCCATTCACAGGGCCATTAAAAACTTCCTTTCCCTCCAAGTCCTGCAGCTTGTAAGTATTATTTAAAAACACTTTAGAGATTTTGAAGGGCCCAATCCAGAGAGCTTCAAACTTGTTGTGCTTTCCTCTGTCCTGCCTGGGTGCATCCCATTTAAGCACCAGGTCTCCTAGCTGGAAATCTTCTCTTCTCGCCTTTATGTCAAATGCTTTCTTGCTACTTTTTTTTCAGTCATGAGCTCTATCCATCACATGCTCTCTAGTCTACTGGACCTCCACCAATTGATGAATCCTTCTGATCATATCATCAGGCTCTCCTTGATAATCCTGAAAGAATTTTTCTACAGGAAAATCCAGCTAAGAAGGAAAGATGACTTTTGTCCCATAAACAAATTGGAAAGGGGAGATGCCTAGCAATATTTTTGTTTTCACTCGAACATCCCACAGAGTGAATTTGAGCTTTCAATCCCATTCCTTCTTATTGTCTTCTAATAGTATTTTAATGAGCTTGATCAAGATTTTGTTAGAGGACTCTGCCAGTCCATTTCCTTGGGGATAATATGGAGTGGAGTGAGTTAATGAAATCCCAAACTTCTCACAGAACTTGATCAATGGCTCAAACTTGAAGGATGCAACATTATCATTGATGATCCTATTTGGACAACCAAACCTTGCCATAATATCTTCTAGAAAACTAATGATCACTTTGTGTGAAGCACTCCTGGTGGGGATAACTTCTATCCATTTGGTGAAATAATCTGTTGCAGTCAATATCCACCTGTTTTGGCCACTTTAAGAAGGATGAATCTCCCCAATGAAGTCCAACCCCCATTGCTAAAAGGATCCTGAAGCTACTATAGGCTTTAGTGGTAGAGATTTGACTTGTTGCTTTCCTGAGAATTTTTTACATTTGATGCAGGCTCCAATCTTTGCACAAACATCGGTGAATAAGGTGGGCCAGTAGTACCCATCCCTAAGGATTTTGTAGGCTGTGGTATTCTGGAAATGGTTCCCTCCACATAGGCTACTATGGAAATCAAACATAATTTTTTGGGCCTCCTGTGGGTCTAGACATATCAGAATAACTCCTAGGGGTTCTTTCCAATACAAGACCTGGTCAATAAGGCAGTACCTAACTTCTTTGAGATTTAAAGATATTTCCTTGTTTTTTCCCATACCGTCAGGGGGCCTCAACTCCTTTAGAAAAAAACATAATATATTTATACCAAGTGCATTCTTCTAAAGGAGACCTATCCTGAGAACTCTGGTCATACAACTCAACCTACTGATCTTCTAAGAAAACATTGATGAAGTTAACCCCCAAATATTTACAATTAGATTCAACTAGCAACTTGGCTAAACCTTTCCCTTTGATCAATTTTGTGGGCTTGACCTCCAGATTGAATTCAAGGATCTTGAAATTCCACCTTCTTCGTTTTCCATCTATGTCGGGTTGGATGACAATTTCCTTCACATAAGCTGAAGGAACATATGCAATAATCTTTGAATGCAACACATAAACTTTGAAATCTTTGAGAGACTTCACCAAGGCATAGGCCTGTTTCTCCATGATGTCATATTTTGTCTCTGCATCTCTCAATTCCCTACTGAAAAAGGAAATAGGTTGCTCAAGCCCTTTGACATTTTTCTACAATAAAACAACTGCCACTGTATCAAAAGAAGAAAAAGAAAAAATTAGAAAATCCTTGGAATAATCAGGACTGACAAGCACATGTGCCTCAGGCAATGCATGCTTGATCTGGCTGAATGATTCTCAGGACTCAATAGTCCATTTTACTTCATTTTCCTTCTTGAGTATGGCTGTGATATGCTTTACCAATTCAACAAAATTTGAAACAAATCTTCTCAGGAAATTAATTTTTCCTAGGAAGGACTGAACTTCGTTCTCGGATATAGGAAATGACAGGGTTTGAATAGATTGTACCCTTCTTGGTTCAATCTTGACTCCCTCGGCTGATACTATGTGCCCCAATAATTTTCCCTCCTTCATGGCGAACAACGATTTCTTGGGATTTAATGAGAGACCAAACCTTAAAACATTTTGAGAAGATTTTCCTCAGATGTTGAAAATGTTATTTATCAGATTTGGAGAAGACTGTTATGTCATCTAGATATATGACCACAAATTTATCCTTTTCCCTAATGAAGGCGATGTCCATATCTCACTGAAATGTTGCACCTGTGTTCATCAATCCAAAGTACGTTTTGGCATACATTAATGTACCCCAAGCAGTGGTGAAGGCTATTTTTTCTCTGTCTTCAGGCAAAATAGAGATCTGATTGTAACCAGAAAATCCATCAATCATGGAAATCCTGGATGCACCTGTTACCCTTTGCAATATGTGTTCCATCTTTGGCAAGGGGTAGTTGTCCTTCTTGGAGCTCCTATTCAGGTTTCTGAAATCTACATAGAGTATGATTTCTCCACTCTTATTTCTTACTAGGACAAGATTGGATACCCATTCAAAATATCTCAAAAGCACAATGATTTGGGCATCCAACAACTTCTTCACCTACCTTTCCATAATAGGTAGAAACATGGGATTTATCTGTCTTAATTTATGCCTGAATGGTTTGGCCTCTTCCTTCAGTGGAATCTTATGCTCAATAACGTTGGTGTCATATGTTTTGAGGTCTTCATAGGTCTAATAAAATAGATCAGAAAATTCCTTTAATAGCTCAGCAAACTTGGCCCTCTGCTTTCTTATCAAGCTGCTTGACAACTTAAGAAACTTGGGATCCTCCTCCATGCCAATATTTCACTTAGACACATCAGCATGATTATTTGATATTTTACCCTTCGTTGCCACATCATTTTTGTCAAACAATATTTCCAGAGGAACTAGTCCTCTTGGAATGTGATTGTTGGGCAACTGAATGATATGATGGTCGACAATTTTGTTTAGAAACCCACTAGTATGAGGATTTATTTTGGAATCAGGATCTTGATCAATATGTAATGCTGAAAACTCATCAACAGTTTCCAGGAATCTTTCAATTTCAAGATCGTCCTCAAACACTTTCCAATTCTTGACGTTATCAGGTATAGAGGGTCTATACTTCACTTCTACATCATACCTGAGTTTAGGTGGCAGGGGAAATCTAAAATTTCTTGTTGAAACAACTAGAGAATCAACCACAATGTTTTCTCCTCTTGGAATAAATGATATGTTGAATGCCAAGAAAAAACTGTCAATCAGGTCCCATACTTCATTTTGGTAACTTCTGAGCCGAGGGTGTTTGGCCTGATAACTGTTCCTGACGTGCTACACAATCAACTCAACATCACCAAACACTGATATATATTTAATTCCCATATCCTTTGCATCCTTAAACCCCAAAACCAGAGCTTCATACTCTGCTACGTTGTTTATGGCTTCAAATTCTAATTTGTATGACAAAGATATGGTCTCTTGAGCTAGTGAAACAAAAACCATTCCAACCCCAACATGAGATTATGGGAATCCCCTAAATCCATCAGAAAATTATGCAACACCTCGTCATGTATGTTCAGTGGCATGTAGAAGGGAGGGGATGAATCATATCTATATTCTACCATAGGACCTAAGATGATTACTGACTTTTCGTCTTGAAGGTTTACAGAGTCTATAGAATGGTAGGGTGGCTCGGGCTGCAATAGCTTAGAGAGGGATTTTTTTAAGTCTTTTTGCTTGACCAGCTCTGAAAGGGGAACAAGGATCCTAATCTTTTGAATTTCATGCTCAAAATTAAAAGAGGAAGGGGGCTTAAGGATTTCTTTCACCTCGGGGACGGGGTCTTTGATTGTCAGTAGGGGATTTTGAGATTTCTTTCCTCTGTTGTTGTTCACTACATATTTAGTAGGCTTCTCTACTATGGAAGGTTGATCAGGGATGTTAAACTTCCTGTCTTTCTTCTTAGACTGAAGGTTGTATTTATTTGGACTTTTGTTAGCCTTCTCCCCCTGGCTCAGTTCATTTATTTGGTTATCCATGAGGGACGGCTTGTACGCGGCTTGAGTCAAATGGGGAAAAGGGGAGGTGTATTTGATACAATGAATTTTCGGGTCAAGCCCCTCTTCTTCCCTTTCCTCATCAATAACAAGTTTTTTCTAGAGGGGTGTCTTGATTTTCTGATCATTTCTATCTCTATCCCTTTGTTTCCTTGGCATAATCTGAGGATCACTATTGTTCGGTCTCCTGAAGTTACCCCTCTTATCAATGTTTTGGGGATTTCTGTATGTCTTCTTCCCTTCCATTTTCATCTTCTCCATTTCTGCAGATAGGCACTTCACCATTTTGGTCAATTGTTCCACTTGAGGGTGAGTTGTAGAAGAACCGGAGGTTGAGGCCTCAGATCTCCCTCTTCATCTATATTTGTCGGCTTTACTTATGAGCCTGTCAACCACCAACACATTGGATTCTACTTCTAGGGATGCATCTTGCATATTAGCTAAGGAATTAGCTCTTCTCTCTCTAAGCAGGAGGCAGAAATTGGGGTCAAAAGAACTGGCATAAGTGATTTTGGCAGAGGTTTTTGTGGGGTTTATCTCAGCAGGGATCTTATTGTACATTTTGTTGAATATTTTTGAGAAGTTAGATACAGACTCTCCTTCCCTTCTTTTCAGGAATCCAAACTCTGTGATATAATACATAAAATCATTTTTATCCCCACACTGCCTCAAGAAAGCATCATCTAAAGCCTCAATCCCAACAATAGATCTAGGGGTCAATCCTCTAAACCATTTCCTAACCTCACCATTAAGGCTCTGGACAAAAAATCTCATCCAAACATCTTCATTTTCAATGTTTAGATTATCAACATAATTGTAGAAGGAAACAAGGTGCTCTTCAACAGTTATGTCCTCCTCTCCCGTGAACTTAGGAATATATTTTAGGTAATCTCTAGTAGGGAGAGGATTCATTGGCTGAGGTAGGACTAGAGGGGCATATATGGAAGCCACTATGGCATCCATTCTATTTCCAGGGGGATTATCACCTGCCATAGGAATATGAGGAGGAGGAGAACCAGGAGGAAATAGGGTTCAAATAGGGGAGATTGAAGCTGAGCTTCCAGGAATAAAGGGAAACAACGAAGGATTTGAAGAGAGGGATATAGTGCTTAAGAGAGTAGAGGTATGTGTTTGCGCAGGAGTAGTAACAGTAATAGAAGGAGGGGTGGTAAAGACCGAGGTAGGAAAGTATTTTGAGGTGCTGGGTCTAAACTAGGGTACAATATCAGGAGAGAGTGGAGTGATAATGGATTCTCCCTCTAATCCCAAACCAAGAGGGGAAAACTCAACATGAACACTCCCAAAATTCAAAATTCAGGAAACTCCAACAGAAGGTATAAAAGGGGAATGAGAAGCCAAAATTGGATTTTCTAAAGAAGGACCATGAAGATCATAAAAAATGCCTGGTTCAACAACAACAACTCCTCCTTGAGAGGCCTTTCCCTTTCTAATAATTTTCTCAGGGTCAACTTCAGGTGTTGATAAAGGAAACCATGGGCCTTTGGAAGCCACAGCTAAAACAATGGAGTCGCCAATGGATTTTCCTTAGGGGAGTCACCACAGTGGAGTCGGCAGGTGCACAGTTGCAATATTTAATGTACTAAGTTCTGATGCACCTTCAGAACTAGTAAGCTTTATCGTTCAATCCTAGGGAAAATCTTTAATTTCATTCTCGACAATAGTGCCAAAAATGTTAGCACCAGAAGTTGTCCTCAGATTGCAATGAGGGAAAGACTGATACCCATCAGTTTGTATGGCATAGGTTGGTTATAAAAGGGTGATTGAATGAGAGTAAACTCATAACAATATCGCTTTAACTCAGAAAACTAGGTTGGATATGCATAGATAAGTGGGGTCTTAATCTAACTTAAGCCAGTAAGTTTGTATAGTGGTGAGTAGACACAAGAAGCATGAGGAAAATGTGAAGGTTTGCTCTGGAGATCTGGTCTTCCAGCAGCCTATGAAGGAAAAGTCTCAGATGAAATATCCTCTTGGTCTGAGAACTTCAAGACATTGAAAACGTTGTAACTGCAAAGACAATCAAACCTACACTACAATACAACCACAACACTCGATTGGATCATCCATTCCCGATCTTTCAGAATGAGAAGCAAAGAAATGAGAGAAGAAGTTAGCTTCCAATAAATAAGAAGTCTCAAATAACAATAATAACTAGAGAACCAGAGGCCTCATCAAAAAATTACAATTGAGAGTGTAGCTCTACCATCGATCCTTACAAAAATATAAAAATGAGTATATATACACAGAGCAATTTCCCCCCCTGATAGCAAGAGAGTCGCTGACATGCTTCATTTAAGGCTTTACATGTGCATGGTATTCTTGCAGACTATGCACGTAGCTTCATGTATGACACTGGTTTAGATCAACATGGATATCACAGGGAAACTATCCACATAGGTACCATGGTATGACCACTCCAGGCCCCCCACGCCTTCCATTTATGGATTGAGCTGAGGTTTTCAACCACCTGCTCAATTTACATTAACTTCCTTTCCATGAGGAGTGGTCGAGACAAAATGATCAGGAGATGACCAAGTTCCTGCTCTCTAAGGCTTGGAGGCTAGCTTCCCTTTCTTCTGGATCCACCCTCAATGTAACCCAGGTCCATGACCTCATGCTCATCCTGCATGATATTTCAGGGTTTCTCATTTCATGAGTTTTCGCCCCATATTAACTTCGATATCACGATGCCCGAAATCAAAAAATGGTGGCTAAAATCAGTGGTCATATTTGCTTCAATATGGATAGCCACAATATTTTCTTCGACCATACGAACTACCGGCTATGCGATGCATGCTAGCCCCATTTTCCCAGACCTTCTTCCTTGGTGACGGGGCGCTAAGACCGTGGGCTCAATTCCTGAGAGCTTTCGCGATTTTGCATTTTGGGAAAAAGAGATGTTGCTCCTGGGAAAACCTATGGTCCGTGAAATTGCGAAATAGGGGTTTCTCACTTCGAGGTTTTGGGCTATGGGTGCACTTGTCGATGAGAACCCCAAACTCTTGATTCACAAAATTGTCGAATTCAAATCAATGGCCTTCTTCTTCTCACAATAGGACGACCCAGATTAATTCTTTTCTTGACCTTTGATCTTTGGCCTCTTCCCTGGTACTAATCTTCAGGCAACTTCATGGCCCCAATTCCTCGATGATCATTGATCTATTCCATTGAAGTATCTTCGCCATTGAAAACTGATCTTTGCTCGCTCGCTTGATTTGTGTCACTATTTGACTGATCTCAGTGCTCCAGACAGTGAAAATGAAGACTTGGATGACATGGCTTAGGCTTGAGAAAACAAGGCTCAGTGATGGAGGCAAAGGAAGGAGTGATAATCCTTTGGAAGAGATGGAGAAACTCAGGGCTGACATCTCTCTGGCATACTGATAGGGAAAACTGGTCGATCGACAAGGATGAATGGAATAAAAAGAAACATACCCGTTGGGAGGGGAAAGGAAACTATGATCGCGTCTGCAAAAAGGGGAAAAGATGAGCAAAATCACAGACTTAGGTAGAAACCACAGACCCTCAAGGTATTGAAAGGATTATGTGATAACAGATCCCATTTGAGGCACTCTATGGAAGGAAATACAACACACTAGTCAGTTGGGACAACCCAACAGACCACGCAGTTGTTGGGCCAAAACAACTCAGAGAAATGGAAGAGCAGATAATAAATATTAATAAGAATTTAAAGGTTGTGTAGGACATGCAGAAAATTTATATTGATAAAGGCATAACTCACAGGGAATTTAATGTGGGTGATCATGTGTTCCTGAAAGTAAAAGACAACATAAGCTCCCTTAAGTTTGGAAATTTTTCAAAGTTGGCCGCGCGATTTCATGGGCCATTTGAAATCATGGAAAGAATTGGGCTCGTGGCATATATGCTTTCTTTGCCTGCATCAATGCATATTCATAATGTATTCGATCTGTCCTTGCTTAAAATATGTATACCTGATACTAATCATGTTATTGATTGGAATGTGATTCAGGTGGAACTAGAAGGTGGTTTCCAAGTACATCTGGTGCGCTTATTGGATTAGAATATCAAGCAACTCTGGAATAGAGCCATAGGGATAGTAAAGGTCCAATGGAATGGATATGCTCCTGAGGATGTGACTTGGGAACATGAGGATGCTATGCGGGTAGAATAGATGCATCTCTTTGAAAAATTTTAAAATTTTGAATGTTCATGTGTATATTCTGCACTGAGGATAATGCATAAATAAGGGGGAGGGGATTGTAACACCGCTAGGACAATCCACAAGTGTAAATATCAATGTAATTGTACATTACTTATAAGTTGGTGAGTTGAACTAACAAGTTTATGGGTTTGGTTCTGCACGCATTAAGCTAAGTGCGCGAGGAACTCACATCAAAAGAATGCACACAGTGGTAAAATGATACAACATGCAGTTTTATGTCTTGGCGCACATATATGTAGGTACACAAGCATAACACACCGATAGTGAAACAAATTAAGAAATGAAATGCGCGCAAGTGTTAGTGATAAAATATTGGGCACTAAAGGAAAAAGGCGTGCAACCCTGGATTCAGCATGCATTGGTTTAGTGTGCATTTTTTTGAAGGGAAAAAGAACCCTTTTTGTATAAAATTCATGATGTAATGTGCACATGTGAAAATGTGTGAGGCTGGCACACTGAGGAAAGAGTGCACACATCCCAGAAGTTCTGTGCGCACTAGTTTTAAGTGCGTGAACTGTGTATTTTTAGGCTGTTGAGACTATATGTAAAATATCAATGCTTCTTTTACAAGATGTAAATTTAATCACCCGCAAATTAATGAAGATACATCCATGTGGTAGACCGAACATGTAAAAGTGTTCAGGGGGCTTAAACTCCACTAGTTGTGGTCAAGGGGGTTGGGTTAAAGGAGCTTAAATCCAAAAAGGAATATTTTATTAATATTTCTTAAAAAGTGGAAAGTAAGGATATAATATTATATCCTAAGTCCTGGGAAGGGGACAAGTGGCTAAAAGTAGTTCTCAACATGACAAGTGTCAAGTTGGGGACATGTTGTTGATAGAAGGAAATTTTCAACACAATAGGTGTCAAGTTGGGAATATGCATTCAAATGATTCAAATTTATTCCATTTGGGTAGGAAGAATCCAGGGGACGGATACCATGGCAAGGGGTAAGTAAGGAAACTGTTTTTCCATTAGGGGGGATGGTTTTGTCATAGAATTGTTCAGTGAGCAAACCGGTTAATGGTTGTAATGATCCTGCTGATTGTTGTGATAAATATGTTGAAAATTGTCGTATATCCATGTGTATGACCTATATTGGAGAGATAAATTGAAGAGGCAGGTTGACATGCCCGTAGAACATTGAATTGAAGGAGCGGGTTGTCAATCTTATGGAAGATTGCATTTTTTCCAGGAGAGAGAATGGTTGGGATGTATTTATCAAGGTGTGAAACTACAACAACATGCCTCTGACACTTCATGTCTGACCTATTGTTGATGCCATAAAAGGGAAGTGGGGCATTCGAGGGACTATTGAGCACATAAGGGGTACACTTCCTGGGGTGGGACATGTATGTGGGGAATAAGAGACTGTAGGATGACAATGTGAATTAGCATCTGTGACAAACTTTCTTGTAATTGAGTCACCTGTGGATGAGATACCTGTGATCAAGTTCCTGTAGAGTGAGATACTTTAGCCTGGTTGGGAACCCTTTCCCAAGTGGATTTTAGCCCCAGCTCGGGGGTGACCCACTTTTGAGATTTGTGAACAATGCGGTCTAAGATTGGGAGGAAAATGGAAGGTTTGCCCACAGTTGTTGTCTTTTATTTTAAAAGATAAGTGTTAGTTGGGTGTTAAATAATGTTTGCAATTATATTTATGCAATTGTTGTCATGGGTTTATGTTATTTATGTTGTATGTATAATTTTGTCATGAATTGTGTATAAATATATTAAGAAAATGTATGGAATTATGCATTGTAGAGTTCCTATATGTTTTTAATTAATGACAGAGTTGTGTCAGATCAATTTAGGTAGAATTGCTAACAATATGGTATTAGAGCATTAACAAAATGGGTTAAGTAGTAGCATGGCCCAACTTGTGTGGCTAGGGAGTTACATGACATATGTCAACAATATGAGTGATGTTGGAGTGCACACTCTATTTCATAAGGATTCATGCAAGATGGTCAGAGGTGCAATGGTCTTAATGAAATGAGTTCGGATTTGAACCCTATAGAATTTGTTAGGGAATGTCAATTAGACTGGATGCAACAACATCATTTCTCATGAAGTCGACCCAACTTCGACTCAACTCAACACGACTCAGGCTGAGTCGTTACAAACCAACTTGAAAAGACATGATAAAATTGACCCGACCATGCTATGGTATGAGAGGATGGGACATATTTGAGAAAAAGGACTTCGAGCTATGCACAACAAAGGTATGGTCGAAGGTTTTTGAATGTGGTTTAGAATTTGACTTTTGTGAACATTGCATATATGGAAAACAAAGTCGGGTGAGGTTCCCATCTAGAGAAACAAGGGAAAATGGGATTCTATAATTGGTGCATAGTGATGTGTTTGGCCCGTTTATAGTGTCTTCACATGGTGGATCCCTGTATTATGTCTCCTTCATAGATGATTTTTTCAGGAAGAAATGGATATATTTCCTGAGGAAGAAATCATAGGTTTTCAATAAATTTAAAGTGTTTAAATCTCTTGTAGAAAAACAGACAGATAAGAATATTAAGGTGTTGAGAACTAACAACAGTGGTGAATTCCGTTGAATAAAATTTGATTAGTTTTGTAAGCAGTGTGGCATATCACGCCAAAATACCATACGATATACCCCACATCAAAATGGACTTTCCAAGAGAATGAACAGAATATTGATGGACAAGGCAAGTAGCATTCTCAGTGATGTTGGGCTTGCACAAAAATTCTAAGAGGGGGAAATCGACACTGCAAGATATTTGGTGAATATGTCTCATTTGTCGATGTTAGTTGACACGACTCCACATGAGGTATTCGGGTAAGAAGCCTTCAGTTTCACATCTCAAAGTGTTTGGCTGTGATGCATTTGTGCATGTTCCCAAGGAATAGAGGAGCAAGTTGGACAAGAAGGTAGTCAAATATATTTTCATTAGGTACAAAGAAGGAATGAAATGATCTAATCTTTGGGATCCTACATCAAGGAGAAAAGTGTACAATCGAGATGTGGTATTCAAAGAAGTTGGAGTTAAGTCCGATCCTGAAGAAATTGTTCATATTGAGAATAATCCTAAGATGGTGCAGTTTGAACTGAGGAACGAAGAAGATGATCCAAATGAGTCAATTGAATCAATGGAAGAGGTCAAAAAACAAACTCCAGTCATAAGGAGGTCAGAAAGAGTAAGACAACCAGTCAAAAGGTATAGTCTGTCGACTTTCATTCTGCATTCATGTTAACTACCATCGATGATGAGCCCAAGTTGGTCGGTGAGGTAGTCAAATTGGTAGAGGGTAATCTATGGAAGGACACCACGGCCGAAGAGATGGAATCCTTGCACAAGAATGAGATATGGGATTTAGTCAAGTTACCTAGTGGAACAAACCCCATCGGTGCCAAATGGGTATTCAAGAAGAATATGAATGTCACAGGACAAGTCGAGAAGTTCAAAGCTCTACTGGTAGTGAAAGGATATTCCCAGGTTGAGCAAGTCAACTTCGGTGAGTTTTTTTTCCCTATTAAAAAATTAAATTCCATTAGAGCACTAATGTCTCTAGCTATAGAATTTTATTTGGAAATAGAATAAATGGATGAGAAGACAATGTTACTACATGGGGACCTGGAAGAGGAAATCTACATGAAATACCCTAAAGGATTGTAGTAAAGGGAAATAAAGATTTGGTGTGCAAACTGAAAAGATCCATTTATTGTCTAAAGAAATGACTAAGGATGTGGTACCATAAGTTTGACTCATACATCCTTATTTTTGGATTTGTGAGAAGAAAATTTGATCACTGCATATATTCCAAGGAAGAAGATGGGCCTTTCATATATGTAGCTTTGTATGTCGATGCCATGTTGCTAAGTGGAATCTGTTATCCCCTACCCTAGGAATAACTAAGGATATCATGTCTCGAGGCCGATAGGTCCTAGACATGGAGTGCCGAGAGTCGGATGACTTGAGCATTGCCCTAGAGGGCCCCTCTTTTCTTCAGTGCAACCCATTTATAATCATTAGCAGTATCCATCCCACGAGCCTGGTCCTCAAGTAGCAGTAAGTCTTTCTCCATAAGGTAATGATTTTGGTATCATGGTATGTGTCACTCCAATTCTTGAAGCACTTGAATATGTTGCATTTAATTCTCCTTCATTTCATAATGTTTGCTTGGAAATTATGCTCTTTGACTTGTTCATACTAGGAAGGGTGACATGGTGCCCTAGTAAGCTGGTCTCCTTTTAGGATGGGTTGCTACTGGGTGGGTCTATGAAAGGTCATTTTCTGTTCCTTCCATAATTACCACTTTCCATATTTATTCCTCTCATCTCCCCCTAACTTTGTTCAGACATTGGGATTTGACACACTAGGAAGGGTTGTACCTTGCCTTGTAGGAAGAAAGGGATAAAGGCATATATGGTAAAAGTAGATGGAAAGAGTTAAAAGCCAAAGATGAAACCTTTGAGATGCTTCACCCAGGGATTCCTAAGAAAGTAGTAAAACACTTCTCAGTAAGAAAAGGGAACCCATAAGATAAATAAACACTCAAGGTATTAGTAGATGGATAGGAGTTCTCATCATGAGTCGACCTATTATGACCATGTGCATGTAGAGGTATGACACTACCATCTATCTGGTCACCAAAATAGGGTAGTGTCTCTTGGTGGCATAGTCAAGAGAAAGGGGGTCTCATCATGAGCCAACCTCTCATCTCTGTGAAATGTTTATGTCTAACCCTGTCACCTATGGTCACCAAGCTAGGGAAGTGTCCCTCAACTCTTGCCTTGAAACACTAAAGCAAAAGATCAAAGAGAAATGAAGCTAAGAATAAAAGGAAATGAATGGGCTAGGAAACAATGGCATCCATGACAAGGTGTAGCTCACCCTCTACAAAGGCACCCACATGTAAGATTTACATTTCCCTTTTATCATTGCACCTCATGCCCAAACACTACCCCACATCACCTTGTACACTTACATGACTTGGATTGGTTATTACCTAGGAAACACCCAAAACTTAAGGAGGATTAGCCCAATAGGACACCTTGAGACCTTATCCAAACCTGACTTGTTAAATTGCATAACGTCTTTGAGAATTTGTTTGGGTAAACGGGGGTTTGATTCACATGTTTGGGTAATTTAATTATTGGATGTGATTTACATGTTATGATCCCTGTGACTTATGAACCACTAGAGAGCGTACTTGTTTTTTTTGTAGGACCTTTCCCGGTGGACAGGTACACATGGGGGAATGATTAGATTGGACCTTCATGGGGATGAATGCCCACATATGGATATTGTAACCCCATCTAGGGGCAAGAAGATATCAGAGATTTGCACCAAGAAGAAAGAAGGATGTCACCTTAGAGGCACCCTGATAGACCCAGACCCAGGAGGATATTGCTCTTCCACCTAGACGTTGACCTTTGAGAGCTCATGACATCGCCATCGTGACCCTTGATGTCATCCAGAGATAGGGCTTTCATTTCGAGGGAATTTGTGAGCTAGTTGGCATGTGTGGGCATCATCTAGGGCCTTTGGAGGCCAAACATTCATCATTTGGAGCCCAACGTCCCACCTTAGGGGATCAAGGTCACCCTATAAGGGCATGGCATCACCCTTGGAATTGTTTTTAGATGCTAATTAATTTTATTTATGTTTAATTTGAATTTATTTGTAAATTTGACCTGAAATTAATTAAAGGACACCAGTTTTGTATAAATAAACAAAAAGTACATTCATTTTTACATCACAACTCCTCACACAAGAGGAGAGGTCTGGAATTTGCGCCCTAGAAGGGATATTGGATGAAATTGTGAGGTGCAGTCTTGTATAAGGCTGATTTGTTCCAAGTTGGATCAATCTTGGAAGATTTTATGGTGATCTTGCATGGTATTTCATGATTATTCTTTGTGCAAGTAGGTAAAATCTGCATTTTTTTTCATCTATTGAATGGTTTATGTATGATTTTATTTGCTCATACAAGATTATGAAATTGCATGATATGCTTAATGCTTGAAGTAAGGAACTTAAATTGCTGCTTTCTTACTTTCTATTTGCCAAGATTTTCATTGAATTGATCTAGTAACTAGTGAAACCCTAGAGCCCTAGTTTCCTAGCACTCTAAGTTTTTGACCTAGTTATATTTTCCTAAGTTATTATCCCATAAGAAGCCTAAGGAGAGAAAGGTGTTGTTGATTAATGTTGGTTGTCATTGATGTCAACCCTTGAAGAAATCTCTGTAGCACAAAGGTTTGGGTAATGGACCTAAGATTGTTTGATGTAAATATGACTCATTATTGTTTTGCCATGGTTGATAATAGGTAAATATGGATGAACTCCAAAGTGGTCCCCTCATGGTGAAAGCCCTCATGGGAAGATGCTTTGCAGAGTAAGAGAACCCATGCTTAATTATGAAATAATCATATGAAGGACAGTGAATTTGTCAGGGAAACTATCTTAGATGGATAGTGCTTATCATACCATTTCTGGTGGTATGTAGAACGTCACATAAATCTTCACGGTAAGAGAGTTATGACCATGTGAAGTTGGAGAACCTAGGTTTGGGTAATGGACCCAAGTTTGTTTGATGGATAACAATATGATTTTTGCTAT
>SNQJ01S0070366.1:0-15719 GCA_010110895.2 Picea sitchensis | reverse complement strand
GGAGCCTCCTTCCAGTTGCAGCTAGAAAACAAAGGAAGTTGGTGCTTCTAATGAATGTAATTCTTCAATACATATAAGAAAAAGAATTTCATGGTTTTCTCCTGATTTGGGTTTCCACGTAAAACATTGGTGTACTGTGTATGTGTGTGATTGCTTACTTCTTACTGCTCATTATTGGATAATAATTCTACATTGATATAACATTTGAAGAAAAAGGATTATAATTACGCTATTACTGATTCACCCCCTCTCTTAGTAATCCAACAGGTGCTAGGGACTAGAATTGCCTACACCCTATTATCTTGTTTTCTTGAGGAAAATGCATAGGGGAACTTAAGTTACTACTTCTCTTATGCATTCCTCTTGGAATTTTGTGCACTATAAAAATTGATTTGTGTTGACGATTAAAAATGTTAATGAAGTTTCTCCCACAAAGTGTTGCTAAAGCCTATTATTAAAAAAGCTAAATAATACTAGTAGGTGGGACCCCCTTGAACTATTAAAGATCAGATCTGTTCATTTTTTATGTTGTGATGATGTGTGACATAACTTACATGGTTGATGATATATTTTGTTATTGGCTATGGTTTGAGCTTATGAAATGTTGGTTCCTTATGTTACTATGGCCTATGATATTCATTGATATAATTGCCACATGTTCTTATCGCACCTACACAACAAACATGTTGGTGAAAACACATAAAAGGCAGTTTGAAGAAAGGCAAAATTACTATAACAAATGCAAAAGAAAAAGGATCAAATTATGCAGTTTTACTATACCACATACAAACAATTGGAAGGAAATAGGGAACAATGCAACAGTTGCAAAGGGGAAGAATTTAAACTATCCTATATACTATACTATATGCATGAAATACTTAATGGTTATGGTTAAATCCTAGCTAGCAATTTAATGACCATGCGATTTGATTGAGTTATTTGGTCGATATATATATGGTATATTTGGATGGATGGGATGTTGGTGGCTCATTTGACAAGGTAATGGACATTAATGGTTATGCGATTTAAATTTGTGATATGGTATGTGGTTGTTTTATGTATGGCACAAGTTAAGGAATATGGTGGTCGTGCTATTGGCTTTTAATGTGGTGATGGTTTCGATACATGGTTTGATTAATGGTGTTAATGAAGAACTTGTTGGCATGTACTAATGAATTAATGAAATGTGGGTGGAGACGATGTGCATTTACTGCATGTCACCTTTACTCCTCACGTTAGTTGCCACCCTAGTCGGGCTATTGTTCGATCTTGCTATTGTGGTTATGCTTCGATTTCTTAGCATAGGAACTGCTCGACCAACTAGCGTTTTAAGGAATTTGATTACAGGTATGTCTTTTTTTGACCATTAGTGACTCTGCTCTAGTTATGAAATGATTACTGGTTCAAGTGTATTCATTTGTGTTTTCCTAAGTATTGCAACTGTGTAAAATCATGTTATTGGAATGAAGCGTGGATGGTTCTTCCTACAATAATATTGAATTCATAGAAGTTATTGGTCATCCTGGGTGGTATCTCTGTGTCATCCTTTCTAGTTTAGTTGGAGGGTTTTTGTTTGGTCTTGGGTGGATAGCTATCTTCACGCATTTGTCACTAAATCCAGTCTTTGGTTGTTATGGATTTAATGGTTGAAGGAATTCTGCATCACTGTGTTTTGTTCACTTATGCATTGGTTGGTTTCACCACTAAGGGTCACGAAATGGGTTTTCCTATTCTTACTTGGCCATGTCTTCACCTCTGTGTTGTGGTTGATGGATCGAAGAGCATGAGGGTTATACCCTACATGTGTTAAATAACATTTCCAGGCCAAGTTAGAGCCTCACCGTCTGTTATAGCCCCCTATCATGGATTTGTTACCTGTCCACAAATGAATCATGGCTCTCTCTATGTATACACCATTGGGCTCGAAGTTTTCACCATTACAAGGAATTGGCTCTGTTCTCCCTATGTTGGCTATAGAACAAACCCTTAGCCCTCCATTCTGAATTTTTATAAAGAAGACTATCGAGACTGTCAAGTTTGCTATGGGTTATGGTGGATTGAATGTATTTTCGATTAATTTGAATATAGACTTGCCCAATTGGTCATATGAAAGTCGTGGTTGGTTTGTCATTTAGTTACTGCCTTTGTTATAACAATGGTAAACCCTGCATTGTTAATTTCATAATTCAATGCCACAGTTGCTCTCCTTATGTTTAATAACTCAATATTGTTAATTGACAGAGTCATTGCCCCATTTCGAATTGATGCGTGGGAGTTCGGGGTTGCCACAACTTGTTAGGTCAATTGATTTTTATGATGGTGGTGAATTGGTTGGTTGATACACAATCACTGGTATTTTTGCACTAAGGATTAATTAAATTTTTAGCTGGCATTGGTTACAAATGCTTGATGTTGCTCACGCATACCGTGTTGTGTGTGTGGTGTTTCTACACAATGAAATAATGGTCATTGTAACTGCTAGCTTCTTTTGGGGCCGAATGGTGATTGCAACTAGGAATACTATATGAACTATATCCACTGCATGCTTATGATTGTCTGATTGTGTAAGCCGAGTTGTACACAACATAGTTGATTACAGTTTGACACAATGGGTTGATTTATTACTATGACTGTGTGTTTGATTTTGTTAAATGGAGATGTTGCATCCTAGTGTTTTGGTGATTGTGCACTATGTATAATATGGATATCTTGGGTTTTCACACTCAGGGATATCCACAGAGTTTTAAGCATGTTTTGTTGCAACCCGATCATTTGTTGAGACAGGCATGTTGTTGATACCCCGTCGTGTTGGATGGATGGCCCAACTTTTTAAAGTCACATTGATTTGGGCTTGCACAGTGACAGAGTTACACCTGCATGATTGAATTATTCTATGCATAGCTTGTGTTGGAATGGTGTTTTTTGTCTATTTGTTTAAATGTCAATTCGGGTTTTGCAATTTGATCTTGATTATTGGGCTTACTGCCCCTATACATGTTAACGAATATCATTGCGTTTAAATGACAAGTTTGATTGCAGTGATAGTGTGACTTCATTGTTAACTTTGGAAACATGACTTTGAGTATAATTGTTGATTGAAGTAATGTATGGGCAATCCTTGATTTTGATGGTCAACAGAGTGGGAATGGTTACTGTTTGAAATTTTTTGTAAGATGCAAAGTATATAAATGAAAGGAACAAAACCCCTTTACAAATTGTGTGGAATGCATACTATCTTCTGATGGCACTGTGCTGGATAGTTGATTATGAACAATGAACTAGTTAAATACACAGTAATTGTTATTTGGTCACAATGATTGATGGTTGGTGCATCTCTTTTCGTAGAATGTTCTATGGATCACTTAATTAATTTCATGAATAGTAATTTTTTTTATTCCCTTCCATTATTTCATTTTCCACTAATTACAAATCCCATCACCTTCCCATATTCATTTTTTCACTCCCTATTCTGAGATTGATTACAGTCAAGAGAATTTTTGTGTTAAAGCAGTTGAAAGTGGCAGTGTCTTGTTTGGATCACAATGATATTTTATTCATTTAATTTACATTTGATTGTTGTTGTCATTGAGAAGTAACCATGTTTTTTCCCACTCATTATATCATGTTTCTCTCAATACAAACCCCTCTCATATCCCAGAACCCTTTTTCACCCCCTTCTCATTGATAAACAATAAAACAATTTGTATGGATTGGATTGCATGAGTCCGATACATTGTTGAGCCGAATCTACTTCATATTTTTAGGAGTTTTCATGTATGGTTATTTAAAAGACTATTTTCTAATCAATCATGCATGTAGAGATGAGTTTTTTTAGTCGATGTAGCCATGGTCGAGGAAACAAAGGTAGAGGTAATTGGAACCGAGGCCCAGGTTCTCCATACATTTTGATGTTGATTCACAAGAGCTTGGCCAATTGTTTCATGCTGGATTTTTCAATTGGATTGGGCAAGGAGTAGTCCAACCTAGGCTTGAAAGGTCTCCTTTCCAACCCCCGTAAGCCCTCGGTATCCCCATACCTCCCATGTCTCATTGAAACCCAAGGTTCCTGAAAATGATGGATGGTAGAAGATTGTCCACCCGACAGTCTCCCAACATCATGGCTGCCCAACTTGTCCTTACTTGCTCCTCCGCCTATTAACCCCATTGTCCAAGCTACCCCTGACCACTTTTTAGTGAAATCCTCCCATGCTAGAAAGATATTGAAAACTAAGGCCCACCATGCCCTTGATAAAGGAAAATCCACTACTGTCCCTTCCTCACCCTCCAATGGCTCTGACAAATCTAGGTCTTCCCGGATGCATTTGAAGGATGATTGTTCCCACGTGATCAATGAGATTAGGCCTAAAGGGTCTGCATAGCCAAAGGAAAATTCAGGAAAATCAAGAGGTGACAGCAGCAATCAAGGAAGGGTTAAATCACAGACTCAGAAATATGGCTTTTGAGTTTTTATTTTTATCCATTGTTGATGACTATTGACTTCAGGAAATTTTGGACAACATGTTTTATTTTGGATATATGAGTATTATCTTTGAAATAATTTCAATTATCATGAACTAAATTGTCAAATGGAATATGTGGATGGGAGACACAAGGAGGTGTGTTTTACTTAACTAATTTTTATGTTATGATTGTTATGACTGTTATAAACTAAAGGGAGTCACAAGGGGTCCCACCTAGTAGTTATTATTTATTTATAACCCCTATTATAATTATTACTCCTCCCCTTAACTAAAGTTAGTTGAGTTGTTTAATTAACTTAAATAATGAGTTGGTTCAACTACTTCAACCAATTCTAATTTGTTTAAAAGAAAAAGGAAAGGGAGGAACAAGAGGAGGATAGAAGCATAAGCATACTAAGGTTTTCTCTTTGAGTTTATGTTGAAATAGTTCAGTTTTCATTCATTCATTATTCATCACAAGCCTAATTCTCTTTTGTGATAGTAGGGTCTTATTGTAGACATCATTCAGACACTTTTTTTTCCAGAGGTGTTGATCTATATTTGATAGTCTGTGTAGACTTGTCTGTTTGTGAATTAATTTTCATGATTGACAAAGGCTATTGTGCAGAGTTGAGTGGGCAACAATCTGTGGCAAGCTGATCCAACTTTTAGAGTTCATTTTTGGTTTTCTTTCAGAGGTCCTTTTGTATGTTCCGTCGGGGATGTCTAAGTTTGACTATGGTCCAAAGTTTCTGCATGATATTTTGTAAAGAAAATGACTCTTTGGTGAACTTGAATGAAATAAAGGATTTCTTTATGTCTCATCTGTCTTGATTATCATCTTGGTGACTTTTCTTCTATCTTTACATTTATTTCAGCAACTGATAGGTTTAGAAAATTACATAAAAAGTAAATTTCCAACAAGTTTTTGTTGATAAAATACTAGCCTAAGCACTTGTAATTAATACTTGTGAGTTAGGATGTTATCTTTGTTGGCTATAAACATAGCGTGATATTCCCATCTATTTTTCTTTAGCCAAGCAGAATCTGAAAATGCTTGAGTAACGTCATTTCATTTTTTTCCTCAACATTTATTTGGAGACCATACTGGGGAGATCCTTGAAATCTCTCCGGTTAATTTTTTTACTTGATTTTCATCGATACATATTTCTTTTATGAAATTGATTCTTTGACTGTTTTATTATTAATGGTTGTGCCTGTTACAAGGAAACCCAATCTTGAGCCCGGTCTCCAAGACCAGACTAGCATTGCTTTGAATTTTTTCATACTATTTTAGACATTGCCAGGACTCGTACTGAGCTTAACCGTTCTTGGGCAACAATTGGAAGCTAGATGTAGACAGCCTAGAAATCAACAGTAACCTTTTATTTATTCAGTTTTGGATTTTCTTTCATGTCCTTAGATTCTCGTGCTTCTAGAAGAAGAAGAAGCTTATCACCTGAAATCAATCCTATTGTTGAAATAGGAAAGTGAAACATTGTGTTATTTGCCCAACAAATTTCTCTAAGGATTACTTTATCCGATTCATCCAGTTCGTCTTACTTTCCCTCAACTAATATCCACAGGATGGCATCTAATAGAGGCTTTGGTGGCACTAGAAGTGCTTCATCTTCTCAATTTTCATCATCATCAGTGATTGGTAGCTTATATAGACACCATATCCTTGTCCAATCTACCACAAACCCCACCAAAGTCATCAAAAAGTATGGACTTTTTCAATTCGAAGAAGACACTAAAACCACACCATGGCATGTGTCCTCTCCTCTTAACCTAGAACCTACTACTTGTCCACTTCCAAAATTTAAAGAGCACCTGCCTAAGTTTTCGGGAATAACATTGTCAGTACCAATGAACACCTGGTGGAATTTTCTAATGCTTTTCATAACATAGGGGCCAATGACAATGAAATCTGCATGCGCTTGTTCGTCAATTCCTTGGAAGGAAAGGTTGCAGCTGAATTCTTTGACCTTCATCCTCATATTTTATCTACTTTGGAGGAGTTGATCTATTGGTTCCGATCCACTTATGGGAAATCCAAAATCCTTGTCGAGAAGTTAAGGGAATACAATAACGTCACTTATAAAGATGGTGAGACCATCAAGTCTTTCAACTACATTTCACCAAGTTATACAATCAAATCCATGAACTTATCCTCCCCTAGAACCAAGCCGCTTTCATGCATTACTAAAATGTATTGCCTTCTCCCTACCATCATAGGCTTGAGGAAAAGGCCATTTATAATATCAGTTCCTCTCTTCATACTTGCTCAGAGTATGAAGAAAAGCTTGAAAGAACTAGTCTTCCCCATGGAGAATCAGTTAGATAGACATACATGTCTGCTCTCTTACATCTAGTACAAGATATGAACAATCGTATGATAGAATTTGAGCGGAAGGGTACTGTCTCCCATATCACCCCTAGATATTCATCCTCTTCTGCACCCCCTTTTAGAAATCTGGTTGAAAACAATTTTCATCCTAAAGCTATCTTACCTTGGAGTTGGTGTAACGTTTGTGAGGAACACCACGAAGAAACCACATGTAAGGTAAAGAAGAGTGCCAGAGATAAGATCTTTGGTAAAATACCAGAAGCTACTATCATTGTCCTAGATTTTGCAGAGCCAGAAGATGTTATGGTTATTAATACTAGAATCAAATCCTATTCTCCCAAGGGTAAATTTGACCCTCCTCACAGTTCTTCTAGCTCGAGATCATCCTCAACTGTTGCTATGCTATAGGTTCCTAAGGATCCTAAGAGTCAAATAATAACCCCCCCTCTTTCCTCTTCCAAATACAATATCTTGAATCAATTATCCAACATCAAAGAAGATGCAACCCTCCTAGACATGGTTGTCATCCCTGAACAATAGATGCATCTGAAACAATTCATGGAATGAAAAGATTTCGTTGTATCCAATCTTTCCAAAGAGGTAGACGAAGAGGATTCTTATGTAAATAAAGTAGGTGTGCATAAATTTAGATACACTGTAAAAAATCCCCCTTTTTTATATTTTTGTAAAGATCATGGATAAGATTGCCCATTTTTGCCTCATTGATGGTGGTTCGGGCCCAAGTGTGATGTCGAAGATTATTATGGAAGAGCTAGGCTTGTCTTGTACAAATGAAAATTCCAGAAGCATGCCCTCCTATAATAGTCTACAACAAACAACCATAGACAAGATTAAAGATGTAATCTTGGTTTTATGCCCTCATCCTGAGATAAGGACAACCCTCAGGATTCAGGTGATTGATATGCATGTAAGTAATTATTCAATTATCTCGGGGAGATATTGGCAAGCCCTAACAGGTGGATACCTCTCACTCGATGAGATGCATTTATTCATTCCTCGAATGGTAATAATATTATAGTCCTTATAGAGTGAAGAATTTCACCCTACATAAAGAGTGTTCTGCGATCTAGCGTAAACTATATCGAAGAAGACCTAGGAGTGTATTCCATCTTTGCTGAAGAGGATAATATTCCTTTGGAAAGAATTGATTTAGATGATGATATGTGGCGGATGCACTTTGATGGTTCATGCTCTATTGAAGGTAATGGGCCTGGCGTTAACTTGGTTTCTCTTGTAGGGAAAATTCATAATCTATCTTACAGGTTAGAGTTTGCTTGTTCAAACAATGTCGCTGAATTCGAAGCTTTATTATTAGGCATTGAGAACGCCCTTAATCTTGGTTGTAGTCACCTTTCAGTTTTCGAAAATTCTAAGCTTGTTGTGAACTTGATACGTAAGATATGATATCCTAGCAACAAGTTGATGGAACGATACTCCCAAACTGTTTGGGCACTTGTCTCGAACCTTCTATCTTTCAACATCACTTATGTTAAGAAGGAGTTGAATTCAATGGCTGATTGGTTAGTGTTGTGGGTGGGAAATCCCTTCTACGAACTAGCACTAAGGGTTTTATCATGCATGCAGAAATGACTTAAAGATTCTTACTTTTTACCATCATCCCATGCTTAGACCCCCATTACTCATATGTAAATACAAGGCTCAAGAGATTAAGTTGACATACCTTATTCTTCGTGTTTGATGTCGATACCTTTTCACGCTTGGTCATTCTTTGACTAAAACTCTCCTCCCAACGCTAACCTGTATTCACTAAATACAAACACAGAACTCCAGATGAATTTGATATATGAACTAACAGGTTAGATATTTAATCAATCATACAATCAATATTCCAATAATGACAATCTCATATGGTGGGACGGGAAAAGAAATTATTTTATTAACTTCACAATGATACCTTACAATGATAAAGTCGGCTACTGCTCCTTGATCCTAGTCCTGGGATCTTCTTCCACTGTCTTCCAACTGCTTTTCTCTATACTTCTCTTTGCACAAGGATGGCTAAAGGTTGGGACAAAGGGAATGCTCAATCGAGTGTAGTTTCTTTACTATGATTCTCCTCTTCCAAATGGGACCCCTAACCCTTCTTTTATAGGCTAGAAGAAGCTAGGTGTTTGGTTGAATGTCCGTCCATGCATGGCTGAAAGGTTTCGTTAACTTACCCAAAGTTGTGTGTTCTGTCAACAACTTTCCTTTTTTCATGCTTTTGAAGGTTCATGCTTTTGAAGGTCCACATGGGTTGTAGTGGGTCAGCTAGCATGGACACTGTAGATACACGCGGGTTGTAGTGGAGCAGGGTGTGTGGGCCTTTAAAAATGGAGTTTTTTTAGAAGAGTTGTTCAGTAGTGGCTTGGAAAAGAAGGAATATGAGATGGCCTGATGTCAGGTAAGCATGTTTGGTGAAAATTAGGGTTATAATAGATGGCCCCTAATGTGTGATGTCAGAAGAGCATCTGATGGCCGAAATACATTATCAATCTTTATCAACGTACCAAACCAGTGAGCCCAGGGACCAGAATTCGGGAGGTGCCATATGCAAAATAAAAATTGTCTCACCAAAGAGGGCATACCCATGCTTGGGATGAAATAAAATCATGGCTACCAATCAAATACACTATATATCCATGTCATATAACTATATAAAGTGTAGTCGTGAGAAATACACATTGGATCTAGTATCCATATTCTAGAAGCTAATAAGGCCTGATGGCTGGAGATGAGTTCTTCAGAGCTCAAGAAACAACTTCAAAATCTTCAAAACTCAGGTAGGAGTGTAATATGAGTGTACGGCTTCACTACTCAAAGGTATTCGATGACTCGTCGATCATGGACTAGAGAATATTGATCAATCAGGCTGAAGGATTCATCAATTTCGAACAAAGACTTGATTGGACTTTGAGGATGGTCGGGCATGAGGGAAAGAGACAAACTACAAAGGGGGTGACTCAGGCTTGGTAAAAAATTCCCTTGGACAATAGCATGACAAATGATGAGACTCAGGCAACATGGCATTGACATAAGTTCACGAGGCAAGAGGCGACACAAACTCTCCATATGTTTGGAAGAATAACCAAATGGAGGAGGACACAACTCTATGTAGTGAGAACAACTTCCTAAGGTCATATTAAATCCCAGAGCTTGAAAAAAAAAATGGAAGGATGTGCTTTGTCCAAGGGAGACTCATTGTGCTGCCAATAAAAAGAAAATACTTTTCCCTTCCTCTTTTTGGGGTATATTTGATTTTTTTGTCTTTTTCAATAATTTTGGAAAAAGCATAAAAGAATGCTACGTTACAAAGGAGGAATCGAGTGTCACAAAAATACTAGTTCCAAGTGCACAGAACATAGGGATGCTCAGGGAAAAGAGACATATGCAAGAAAAGGACACTCGGGAAAAATTTTCTAGGGGCCAAAGGTGTCAAGATGCAGAGGAAAAGTGCTACAGGGCTTGCGTATAAGGCATGCTTCAGATGGTTCAGTTGAGAGAAACATGGATCCATCATTAGGCTAAAGACACGGGTATGCAAATGCGATTAATAAGACACACAATGGTAACGTCCTTCGATGTAAGTTTAATGACCCTAGAGAAGGTAAGCTCCCTGGTTTTTCATATTTAGAGAGTCTTAAAAAATGTAAAAGGAGACTCCAATGGGGTACCTTCTTCGAAGGTAGTCTAGTATGTTCGAAAAAGGGGTAAATTAGCACCAACAAGATGTCTATTCAAAACTATTTTAACGAGTGTGATAATGACAAGATCACTTGGCCATTTTTCATTTTTAAGGAGTCTGAAAAAAGATTAACTATGGACTCCATCAGGAATGTTCTTTTGGACCATTTTAACGAGTGTGAAAGAATAAGGTCACTCGATAATATTTTCAATTTTAGGGAGTCTAAAAAGAGATTAACTATGGACTCCGTGGGGGTTCATTTTTCATACATTTAGTCCCTTAGGCCCGAAAAAGGGTTAAAATGATACCTGAGAGTACTCTTCTAGAGAACTGAAGTTCCTTAGAGTATACCTTTGTTCGTACAATTGACCGTCTAGACCGAAAAAGGGGTAAACTATTGTACGATAGACATGACTTCACATTTCAGTTTAACGAGTGTGAAAGGCCACAAGATCACTCGACAATCTTTTCATGTTTAGAGGGTCTAAAAAGGGCTTAAAAGAATACCCGTGTAAGGAACGTTCTTCTGGACCAATTTAATGAGTGTGAAGAAACAAGGTCACTTGACAATCGTTTCATCTTTAGGGATTCTGAGAAGGGCTTAAAGAAGACTCCAAGGGGGCTACAACTCGTGTATGAAACTAGGTCAGGTAGATCCCGCTGCTAGGCTCAGACCAGGAGTCTCTTCGATAGTCAACTTGGGAAGTCTCCCAAAAGGGAGGAAAACACAAACCACGGTGTAAGTCCTCCCGCGGTATAGAAACCGTAGTCATGGCTTCAAGGATAGCCTTATCTAAAGGCAATTCAAAATCCAAGAAATGACGCAAACGAGGGTCGACAGTCCCAACGGGTGAAGAAAACTAACCATACTCCATATGATGATGGAGGTTCTGGCCAGGACTGGCAGAGTCTATCAATGAAGAGTCATGAGCACGAGGGCTTGAGTATCTACAAACAACGAGATCAAACTCAGAAGGATACTCAATCCTACTTGGACCAAGAGGGGGAATCAAGGGCTCCCATGCCCCCATTGGATAGACCAATTGATCAATTGTTGATTCCAAGTCTTGAGAAGGAAAACATGATTGCATAGGTTCCTTCTCAGAAGCAATTGAACACCGAGGATAAGATGCCACATAATTAACCCGTGGTGGGGTGGAGTCTACACGAATGCTAGGAACCTATAAAGGGGTAGCCTGAAATAATGTCGAATTAGGATGGTGATTATCATATGCCAACTGGTCAATAGTGACAATGCTTCCATTGTGAGGGAAGTGCATCACCCAGAAGAGCGTAGATACCACAACGTTCATAGCATATACATAATCATGCTCGAGAAGCATATTGAAATCTAACAGGCCTTGCACCACTATAACATTGACACGGACAATCTTCCCTCCTAACGAGATAGGAAACTGAGGAAGAATCCCCAAACATTCACTAGGATGTCTGTCAAAAGACAACAACTCATGTGAAGCAGATACAAGCTTGGGAGAACCCAAGACTTTCCAAACCGAGGAGGATAAAATACTTGTAGAAGCTCCTTCATCCACAATACATCGATAAATGTTTGTTGAATTAACTTCAACCCTTATTTGAAAGGGTATGGAGGAAGGAAGATGAGGCTCAAAAAGGTCATTCCAATCAAAGGAAACCATCCTAGGGCTTGGAGGGGGCGTGCTCGGAATGAGCAAAATGCCCCCTTGTTCTGAAAATACTGAACCAAAAATACTAAAAACATAGTCAGTAGACACATCACTCCTCAAGAAAAGAGTGGGATCAGCTGAAGACTGCATCGGCGTGACCGATTTCTCAACCAATGGTTGCATAGGCTGAGAGACTACAAGGTCTCAAGGCACCTCACCCCTCAAAAGAGGAGTGGGATCAGTCGATGACTGCATTGACATGACCACTCTCTCAAGCAAAGGTTGAATAGACTGTGAGGAAACCTGAGAAGACTCAGAATCAGAAGAGCTTGTAGAAAGGGACCACAATCTTTGTACCTCTGGAATGCTAGGGAACAAACGAGTAAGGTGATCTCCCTTGCAAATATTACAAGGGAACTTAGGATTACGTCCTATCCATCTAGGTTTCTCAACAGAATTAATGCCCCCAACATGACTAGCATTGGTTGGTTTCACATCTCCAACATGACTTGAAGAGGTTAGTGATGGGTCAATAACATGACTTACAAAGGTTATAGACCTATTACCAATATGACTAGCAATGACTGGACTTTTTCCCCCAGCATGACTTGCAAAGATTGGGTGTGTGCCCCCAGCATAACTTGCAGAGGCTAGGTGCTGGTCTTCAACGTGACTTGAACAGGTTGTCGACCTATCTCCAACATGACTCACAGAGGTTGGTGATTTCTTCTTCCTATTCTTCCTCTTTCTATTTCGTTTAGACTTCCAGTTACTAGTAACTATACTTTCACCAGAGGCGGGAGAAGGAGGAGGAGAAGACTTTGTTTACGAAGAAACATCAACAGGGTGCCCATTACATAAAGTGATTAATCGAGAAGTGTCAAGAGAATTTGGGACATTTTGAATGGTACCCAGTCAAACCGGTAATCCCACATTCAACCTAGGAATGTACAAAGTGGACATCAAAGGGACACCAACGTTTCTGAAGAAAGGAAAAGCACAAGAATCCCCTTGCGAAGGGGTTCCTTGGTTGGTATCATTGGGAACTTTAGCCATGAATATCTTATGCACAGGTTCTCCCTTTTCGGGATCGTTCAAGTCTGTAAAAGTCTCACACACTGACTCTGGCGAACCAGTGTTATCAAAACAATGCCTATAAAGAGGCGGCTCCACGTTTCTAAGTGGAAGACTGAAAATTCCTCTCAACTGATGGAGTGGGCAGTCTACCACCCTAGTTCAGAGACCCAAATCCACAACTGACTAACTCACTATGGAAAACTAGGGAGCACAGGGCACACACTAAAAGTTCCTAAAGGAAAATCAAGCAAACGACTAACTAGTTGGAAGAACAGTTATACCAAATAACACTAGAGAAACTTACCAGTGCAAGTGAAACTCGAATACAGAAGCACCCTCTGGGTATACTCTACAAAGAGTGGCCCGATGTCTACCCTAGGTACTATGGTATACCCCCGCGGTCACTTGTGTAAGTCCATAAAATAAAGGCAACTAGGTTTCCAGCTCGTGAACAATCACCAAGTAGGTACAGTTGACAGTCAGGTGGACCGAAATGTGCAAGGTATCAAGCCCGAAACCTATCAAGGGTATCGAAAGAAAGTGTTTCGGAAGATGACTGAGGACCTCGAATGGATTCGAGATCCATGAATATCCATGGTAAATGCGATCAACGGAATCCCAAGACAAGTCTTCTATATGCGTTCCCTACTATGCTTGGTCTGACTTTGGAGGGGTTATCTCCACTACCTTTCCTCACGTGACCTCATGTTTAGCCCCTGTGTTAGAGGGGGGTCTTGGATAATTTCCACATTACTGGACTTCTACACTCCTTAGCACAGACTCGTATTTTTATTTTATAGCCTTGAAGAGTTTCCTGTCCAACCGAAATCAAGGCTCTAGCCTAATCTAGTTAATGGACCCTACAAACATAAATTCTAGTAAATTTTAATTAGCGTTCTTTTTACTAGATTGATTTAATAAAAAAGGGTACGGTAGTGCAATTGATGTTGTTAATACTCTTGCGAAAAAATGATGAAACTTACATGAACACTGACAAAGAATGATTATATTTCTTATTTTTTTATTTTCTTTTTGAAATGCTTTTAAAATTAGAAGAAAACACAACGCTATGCTAATTTCTTTTTCTTTTTCAAATAACAATGCACAGAAAATGCCAGGAAAGAAAGAGATCTAAAAAACTATTTTTTTTAATATTTTCTTCCAATCAAAACAGAAATAATAAAATATTCTAAAAGAAACTGATGAATGCATGATTCATGGCCCCCCAGAATCTAAAAATAAGTTTAAAAAAACTAAGAAACAGAAGAAATATTTTAATGAAAAAGAAAGCTATTGCTGTGATCAAACCCAAGTTACTGACTGCTATGATAAAGACCCAAAAACCTGAGAGGTATAACTCTTGACAAAGAAAAGGATGACTGCCTTACCCTAAACAAAACTTTTCTCTACAGGCACACTGCTGACATTTCAACAACAAGCATGTGCATGCGAGCTGTGTAAAGTTAGGGTGTGTGTACATGCGTGATGGCCTTATACAGGCCGCGTGTACCTCTGCAAATCTTCAAAAAATGAAATGACAAGCAATCAAGCACAGGAAAAGACTACTGGTATTGAGAACCAGAATCTCTTGAAGACTCAGAAACTTACTTTAACAAAAAAACAAAACAAATGAAGGAAAATTTCATAGAACAAAACCAATCTAAGGTGAAACCTAAGATACAAAAATGCAAAAAACAGAGACTAGAATGAGTTCCAGAAAACCCCTGAGAAGGATTACTTCTGACAGGGGAGAAGATGACTGCCTACCTAAAAGAAATTTTCTCAAATCATGCACGGGACTGACACCTCCTCATCTAGCGTGTACAAAAGTATGCTTTTTGGAGCATAAGGATGAAGACATATATACAGGCATAGGGATTTCAAGTTTGGAAATCAATTGTAGATGGATACACAAGACCAGCAGTTCCACCAACAAATGACAAAGCAGTGAAACTCGGTGAGAATAATTCCAAAGACAAAAATTCCCTTTTGAATTGTCTCAGTGATATGGTATTCTCCAAAGTTGCACATTGTAAATATGCTAAAGATATTTGGGACAAGCTTCGAAATATTTATGAAGGAGATTCAAAAGTCAAAGCAACAAATCTTTAAACTTACAAAGGTCAGTTCGAACAACTAAAAATGAAGGAAGATGAAGATATCACAGCCTACTTCTTATTAGTCGATGAAACAGTGAATGCAATCATAGGATTGGGAGAAGAAATCGAAGAATCTGTAATTGTTCAAAAGGTACTAAGATATCTTCCTATGAGATTCAACTCTAAGATATCATCACTAGCAGAAAAATCGGATCTAAACTCAATAAGCATGGATGAACTACATGGAATCTTCACAACATATGAGATGAAAACTGAACAGTGAAATCCATATGTAAAAGAAGCAGCCTTCAAAGCATCCAAAATATCAAAGCAAAAGAAAAAGGAACAAGAAGAATAAAGCAGCAGCAATGACGTCTCGGA
>SNQJ01S0070365.1:0-50526 GCA_010110895.2 Picea sitchensis | reverse complement strand
GGTTGGGTGCGATCCTCGGGTGATTTTGACGGCTTAGATGCTCCTGAGTCGCGGTTTCTCAAGCCACAGGTTAATCGCGTAACCAACAGGTCCCGCACAAATTAACAAAAAAAAAAAAAAAAAATTATGAGTGACATTTGGTGCTCAAGTATCATGGTGTTCTGCATAGATACATGCATGCCAAAATATATTTTTTGGACATCTTTTCCTTGGGCACGACGTATCGATATGCTGTCAAAATCGAACAAAATATTAAACAAAAGACGCGACAATTTGGGCCTGGGAACCCCTCACATCAGAATCAAGTAAAGGGAAGCCCCAAACCACAGAACAAAGGATAGAGCAAAGACAAACAAACTCATGGAAACCGGTCTAGGCTGCAAGCAAAGAAGGACACTGAAAAGACAAAGAAATATACCAGGAAGTGGTGCGACTTCCATAAGAGCCCCTGGCATAACACTATTGATTGCCACTCCAAGCAATTGCTGGTGGCTGAGGTGAAAGCCTCTGAATCAAATGTGGGGTTTGACCTTGAGTCAGAACCAAAAAGGGGGAGACAAATCATTGACGTGGAACCCAGTGCCACTGTTGTTACCACCAAGGTCCAGCTCGATGAACCAAATGAGCCAGAAGAAGGCAATCACCTCTTTCATTCAAATATGTGGGTAAAAGGAACCCCATTGCACTTTATCATTGATAGTGGTAGCCGGAAGAACCTCTTCTCAGAATAGGTAGTCAAGTGGCTAGCCCTGCCAACAACACCGCACCCACGACCCTACACCATTGGATGGCTCCCAAGGAAGTGATCTCCACGTCATCCAACAGTGCCGTCTGTCATATGACATCAAGCCCTTCAAAGATGAGGTATTGTGTGATGTTTCTCCTCTCAAAGTTTGTAATGTTCTTTTGGGCCAACCTTATTTATGGAAATGTCATGTTGTATATTAGTCTAGGCCTCGCAATGTTATTATTACTTTGAACAGGAAATTATACAGGATACCTGAGGCAGTCCCACCTAGTGCTATTTCCTTGATCTCTGCCAAGCAATACAGGAAGGTCATCTCTCAGACCGGAAAGTTTGTCTTCTTCATGATTCACTCTTAGAGTGAGCGAAAGATTGCGGCCACATCCAAGGCCTTCATGACCGACCTCTCCACATGGTAGAAGACAGTGGACAAGGTCGTGGTAGAATACAAATATTTCTTCTCCTCACCTACTGGGGTACCTCTGCACTATCAGGTCAAGCATCCCATCGATATGACCCCTAGTGCACCGCTTCCCAATGGGACAGTCTACCGCCTCTCTCTATTAAAGAATGAGGAGATCAAGAGACAGATCTAAGAATTGCTCCACAAGGGGCACATCCATCCCAACTCATCACCTTGTGGGAGCCCAATCGTGCTGGTGCAGAAGAAAGACAGGACCTAGTGACTTTGCTTTGTTTATCAGGCCCTAAATAAAATCACAGTCAGCAACTGGTACCCGATTCCCAGAATCGATGATCTCCTTGATCAGCTCAAGGGGGAAAAATACTTCAGTAAGATTGATCTGAAGTATGGCTACCACCAGGTCCCCATAAAATAGAGAGATGTATGGAAGACCACCTTCAAGTTAAAATAAGGTCTTTTTGAATGCCTGGTCATGCCCTTTGGTTTGACAAATGCTCCAACAAATTTCACAAGGATGATGGATGATATCCTGTGACCTTTCACCAGTGCTTTTATAGTGGTGTATCTGGATGACATCCTCATCTACAACAATACCTGGGCCTAACACTTGCAACAAATTCAACAGGTTTTGCACACCCTACGATAACACAAGCTATATGCCAACTTGGAAAAATTCTCCTTCGACATGGAAAAATTCTCCTTCGACATGGAGAGGGTCCAATACCTAGGCTACATCATGGATCATTATGGTGTGCATATGGATCCATCCAAGATCTAGGTCATCCGTGACTAGACAACCCCAACCACACTCATTGAGCTTTAGAACTTCTTAGGCCTTGCCAATTTCTATCGCAAGTTCGTGTTGGGATTCTCCCATATTGCATGGGCCCTCAGCCAAGTAACCAAGGGTAGTGGTAAGGAAAAAATTGTGTGGGGCCTGTCCCAACAAAAAACGTTCAATGATTTAGAGCAACACTTGTGCTGAGCCCCAATACTTTCATTACCAGACCTACAACATCCCTTTGAGATCGAGACAAATGCTTTCGACTATGCTGTGGGCGCAGTTCTCACTCAACATGACCACCTCATAGCCTATCATAGTGAGACACTATCAAATGTTGTCTATAAATACCCTACTTATGACAAAGAAATGTAATCCATTGTGCAAGCTTGCCTCCAGTGGAGACATTACAATCTCGGGAAGAAGATAGTCATCCACATGGATCATAAACCACTGCAGTTCATGCAGATACAAGGAAAATTGCAGAATGATCACCATCAGAAGTAGTCCACATACTTGCAACAGTTCCACCTCAACATCAAGTATAAAACATGCGGTACCAAACAAGTCATTGATTTCCTCAACCGAGCTCCAGTCACGACAATTTCCATAGTGCTAGACTCTTTCGACCACGAGAGTTATGGATGGCCCAACCTCTATGAGACAGACCCTGACTTCACCACCACATACCAAATGTTGGGCGCAAAATTAGTTGTCACTAATTTCCATCTTCAGGATGAGCTATTGTGCCGACTGGGCCATCTCTTTTTTTCATCAAGTGAGTGAGCGAAGATGATTTGGGAAGCCAGGACACTTCGGCATCGAAAAGACAATGGCAGTGCTGCAGAAACATTTCTACTGGCCGAAACTTCGACATGATGTCATCAAGTATATCAGGTCCTACACTGCTTGTGCTATTGCCAAACCAACCACTAAGAAACAGGGCTTGTACACCCCCCTTCTTAATCCTAATAGTCCATGGGAATCTATCTCAATGGACTACATGTCGAGCCTTCCTTCTACCAAGAGGGGAAATGATTGTGTCTTTGTAGTTTTTGATCACTTTTCCAAGATGGCGATCCCGACTGCCTGTAAGAAGAGAATCACAACARAGGCCACTGCCAAGCTCTTCTTTGAACGAGTCTAGTTACATTTTTGAATCCCACAAACCATTGTATTAGATCAGGAYAGTTGGTTCCTCAACACATTCTGGTCGATCCTTTGGTCACTGCTGTACACCAAGGTCACCAAGTCCACTACCTTCTAGCCCCAGACAAATGGCCAAATTGAGGTTGTCAATCGGATGATCGTGCATATCCCATGCATGTACAATTCCAAGAACCCCCACACATGGGATAAGAGTATTCCCTATGTTCAACATAGCTACAACATATCCCTACATAGCTCAACTGACCATAACCCCTTTCAAGTCGGGTTGGGATTCCAACCATTGGGTCCCATGGATGTTTCACTACCTATTGCGACCACCCCGACCGATTCATCACCTGCTCCAACTAAAACTGACAAAGCCTCCTAGTTCATTGAGAGGATCTATCACATCCGCCAATAGGTTAAGGATATTTTACAGAAGTTCAATGCCAAGTAAAAGCAGTTCCATGATCAACACCAGGTGCCACATAAGTTTTAGGTGGGAGACAAAGTGTGGTTACACTTGCAGAAATAACACCTTATAGGGCCCCATCGGAAGCTTATCCCACTCCATTACAGAACTTACACCATCACCAAGGCTGTGGGTGACAATGCTTTTGAGCTCAACATTCCCCCTTTCCTTGGCCTGCACCCAGTGTTCAACGTGGATCTCCTTCGGCCATACTTCCCACCATTGTTGGACACCTCAGAGATAGTAGAACATTTTACACCAACAGAGCTCAACCCTGACTGCATGCAATAAGAATCCAATGATCATATTGTGGAAACATAGGTCAAGTTCACTCACCAACAAAGGATCCAACTTTATCTAGTTGTCAAAGCAGGGCATCTCTTGCACCAAGGCAAGTGGCTCACCCGGGGCCAAATTCAACAGGAATTTCCTCATATGATGGGGGAACTCGGTGCAATGGAGACCATTGCTTCCTAATGGGTGAGGATTGATCCATTTGGATTTCAGTGGCCTCCCACCTATTCCAACTGGGTCATTTTGGCAGTTTTCCATTTTGGCATTTTTTTCCTAGTTTTTGGGTCCTTGACTTTCGGGGCCATTTTGAGGCCCGAAACACATTTTTAGGGCTCTCCATAGTCAAGTTGTGGATGGAGTTAGATTTTTTCGGAAACATGTGTATTCCTCGGATATACCTTTCCAACGGGATATCGCGCGCTTAAAATGGAGATCGTATGCAAAAGTTACGACCCCGAGAAGTTGATGTACTAGCTTACCCAAACGGGGCCCACACGACTTTTGGCGCTTCATCTCCTAGGGTTAGGTTTTTGGATGTCTAGGATTTTGGTATTCATGTTTGTTTTAAAAATTCTTGGAGAGCCTCATTGTAACGATCTTCTTGCGAATGAGTGCATCTGTCACATCTCTTCTCAGAGATAAGCTGCCACCATTTTAGCAAGCTTGTTTTTCGCTGGATTTTACAGTTTCAACACATTTTCTTATTGAATATAAACTAGTTTTACTGTATCCATGTTATTGTATCTCTGTTATTATTGTGTCTCTGTGTTAAGAATAATGATAATCTGTATTCATTTTTTTTCTGCTCATAAAATCCAGATCACAAAATGGTAAGCAAAAATTTTGTACTTTTAACTCCTTACAAAATCCCTGAGTATAACTAGTCCTAGATGACCCTCAACCTCCATCCAAACTTGTCGAGAAAAAGAGCAGTCCAAAAATATATGCACGTTGGATTCATCATGCTTCTTGCATAAATAACAAAATCTCAGGCCATGCTTATTCTACAACTTAAGTCTATCCTAGGTAAACACTTTCCATTTTAACACCAACCAAAAAAATAGAGTGCCTTTCAAGGGTATCCTTACTTTTCCATAGTTTTTTGAACCAACATTAATTTGCATTTTCACCTAGATACTACCTAGCCAAATAGTTGATATTTGTCTAATACATACCCCCTACACTATTGTAACACCAAACTATTTCTTCCTCTAATTATGCCAAGTGAACATGGTCCTTGAGCAATTAAAATGTGAAGATAGTCCAATGATTATGCCATCTTAAATCTAGAGCAATATCCGAATTAGAGAGCCACCCTAATGTCCTAATGGTTGTGCGTGCCACATCACTGATTCTATTTAGTGTACAACATCCAGGATCCCAGAGGTGAGACACAAGACCTTCAGGTAGAAATATATTGTGATCACATCCTAAAATTGCATCCATCTCAATCTTGACCGATTCCCCTGTACCAACCTTCCAAGCCAAGATGTTCCCAATGATAGGAAAGACAAGCGTGAGCACCTTCCATTGATTAGATACATTTTGTGTAATTCTCAGTCTTCTTCTTATCCAATCCACGAAAATATCCATAATACCCATAATTTCACTATATATTGAAAAATATCTCCCAAAATCCTTTTTTTGGACACCCTCCCAATACATATTTCCAATAAAAAAACCCTATTTTTAGTAGATATTCCCTATTTTTATTAGATGCTACTTTTCATACCCTCCCAATACTTATAAATTCCCCCATACCCCACATCCCCCCCTAATATCTACAATATATTGACCCTATTTTTCACAATTTTAAAACCCCCTTTATGAATGAACGTGATAAGATATTGGTCAACAAGGTGAAGCCCCCATGGAGGAAGGCCATAAATGAATCTGGAATCGCAGCCCAAAGATCCGTTTGAGAAATATAAGAAGATTCATGGGCCCATAAACCACATGTTTTAGGTATGAATAATCGTCCTCTATCAAATCAAAGACACTTTACTTATTTGGTTTAAGAGAGAAACCAAGATATTTAATCCCATCCCACAGTTCAGCCAAGGTGGAGTTAAAAAAACCAGAAATACTTTGTCTAATACCTTCATCCACTTTAGGAAAGTAAATGGATGATTTAGTGTTGTTTATCACCATTATTGTTGCATCACAAAACATCTTCAAAATCTCCTTTAAAACCCAACCTTCTGATGCTACACAAAGACAAAAAATCAACACGTCATCCACAAATAATAAATGTGTAAGCCATTCATTTCTACCTAGCTTCACCCCTTGAAGTTCATTGACTCTTTTAGCTTCCCCAATGGCCTTGATGAGACCATCAACAATCAATAAGAAGAGATATGGGGAAATATGACATCCTTGACATAACCACCGAGAAGAACTGAAGAATGGCAACCTCGATCCATTGATGAGAACCACAAAGGAGACAATAGTCACACGACACATTATCCATTTAACACTAAAGGTAATTCAAACCCAGTATGGAGAAGCAATAATATGAGATAAAGTTGTGAAACACGATCATAATATTTAGAGAGGTCAATTTTTATGACCAAGACAAGGCACTTCTATGTTTTAACTGTATGCAAACCCTCATGAGCCGAGCTTATTGATTCATAGATGAGTCGACCCTTTAAGAACCCACACTGTTCAGAGGAAATTACATTGGATAAAATAGGTTTAAGCCTAACTACAATTACCTTTGACATGATTTTATGGAAGTTGCACAATTCTATTGGACATAAATCATCAAAGGTATTAGGAAAGTCCAATTTGGGTATCACTGCTATGAATGTTGAATTGATGTTTCTCAAAATTTTACTTGTCTGATGTATTTCTTCCACAACCCGAAGTAAATTATCCCTAATAATATCGAACAAGTATTCAAAGAATTCTACTATCTAGCCATTTGGCTTGAGACTCTTCTCCCCTTTAAATGAGGATATGATGGCCAATAGTTCACGATTTTCTTCTTAATCAATCAATCTAGGAAAATATGAAATAATATTAAGGATATCCCCCTTGTTCACTTGTTCTAGTTCCTTGAACAACTTCGAAAAATTATCCACTCCTTGTGGTGGAAATTTTGAGAAACATCGTACCTTGTTGCTGCTAGAATCATTTAGTTCTCAAATGGCGTTATGACTCCTCCGATGATTAGAATTTTTTTGAAAATATTTTGTGTTTTGATCCCCCACTATGATCCATAGTGTTCTGCTCTTGAGCCGCCAATTTTTTTATCGATCAAAGAATATTTTTGTTTGAGTAGATTGTAAGGAATGACACTACTCTAGAATCAAGGAGGAGGACAAGTGTCCCATATTCTTTGCATAGATATGCTCAAATTCTTGCTCAACATCCCGAAGCTCTTGTTCTTTTTTGTTTCCTCCTAGCCCTAGCCCAGGATGAAAATTTCTCTTTTATTATTCGAAGGGAAGCAATGAAATGAACATTATTAGGTGCCTCAACATCCTCCTAAAAATGCTTCGAGTTCTTATGTATTAAATTTCAAAACTCTTCATCCTTAGACCATGTAGGGTTGTATTTAAAAGGTACCCTAGGATTCCCCAATGCCTTGTCAAATTCCAGAAATATAGGAAAGTGGTCGGAACAATGAATATTTCCAACCCATAATCAATAGAGCCCACAATTTTTAAGTAAAGCATGATGCATTATAAACTGGTCCAACCTGTTTGATACCCCTTTTGCTCCTCCTCTATTTTTTCACCAAGTCAAACAAATTTAAATAGGATCAACATCGACCCAACTTGCCGATTTCATTTTATCAATGAAAGACCTCACCAACCTTTCCTCCTGAGAATATAATCCCCAAATATAATCAATTTTTATTGTTATGTTTAGGTCCCTACCAACAATGATATTATCAACATTGATACACTTGAGGGAAAATAGCCAGTTCCAGAAGACCTTCTTCCTCTCATATGGCCTGTATAAATTGAGAAGAAGGAATGATCAATCTAATTCCTTGTTGAATTTTTTTTGTACAGAGTCTTGAAAAGACACAAAGGAAATTTGAGTCTTATGTTTAGGTCCCTACCAACAATGATATTATCAAAACTGATACACTTGAGGGAAAATAGCCAATTCTGGAAGACCTCCTTCCCCTTATATGGCCCGTACATATTGAGAAGAAGGAATGATCAATCTAATTCCTTGCCGAAAATTTCTATACAGAGTATTGACAAGATAACAAGGAAATTTTTAAGGGAGTAACTCGATGAAATCCATGTAATGATACCTCCATATTGTCCAACCGAATCTAGACCTTGGAACACCCAACTCGAAAATCAATTTCAACAATTAATCAATAAGAGTGTCACATGAACCTACAATTTCTTGTATAAACGCAATATATAGCCTATCCATATCAACAAACCTCTTCAGGGAATTTTTTTTATCCCATCCCCCCAGGCCTCTCATATTTACATACATCATTTTCATGAGGTACCCATCATTGAGATTGGTACTGCTCTAAGGACCCCATAAGTTAATTTTTGTCTAGTTTGCGATACTTCATGATGGTCATTCTCTTGAGAATTCTTACCAATGATTTGTGCCCCACCTTATTTGGGCTAGGTAGTTTAATTCCATCAAAACCCAAACTCCCCGAGGTTTTTCCACTGAGAAGAATGCCTAGACCTCAATAAATAGGAGTCTTTGCTAGAAGAGGCTGATGTAGAAACATGAGATCAAGGTCTATGAGATCCAGAGTCATAAGTGGATAAAGAATCTGAGTATTTAGAGACATTGATAATGAGAGAACCCCCCCCTCCTTTGTATAAGGAAAATTCAAGATTATCCCCCCTTAAGAAGAAACTGGAGCCAAAGCCTTTGCCCAAGTAGGCCTACAATCCACAATACATTCATATACCAATATATAAGTAGGGTTTTGAGTAGGAATATAATTACCAGGGGCTTGATGTGATGACATACTCTTCATCCAAAGATCCTCAAGTTTGGTCCAAGTCATCCTCAAATATGGTCCAGAGAGCCCGATTTACCAATCCACTCGGATCTCTGAAATCCAAAGAAACCTTAATATCACCACCAACAACTTCAGACTTACAACCTAGTTGATCAAACAATTGTTCAATAGGTTGAGGTCCACCTTCCACCTCCACAAAAAATAATAGAGAGGTCTGTGCATCCAAATTTCGTGAAGCCTCAGTGGAAATAGTGGAATTATCTCTAGAATATCATCGTCCAAGCCCCCAAAAAATATTTTGAAATGATAGGTCACAATCTACCATAACATGTACATGATGACACCTAGAGCATCAGAATGAAATGTTAACATAATATGAACAATGAGTATAAGAACAAGCACCCATCACCAACTCCATAGATTCAAATAGTCCTTGATGTGGATCCAAATCAACTAGAATTTGAGCCACTGAGCGCATACTACTAGTTTAATAGTTGTCATTGACAACTACAGATTTAACTAAGACTTCTCCAATGGTCTTCAAACCCAAATCCGACTAGAACTCTAAGGGAAAGTTGGGTAATTTAATCCAATTAGGGACACTAGTAAGAATATCCTCCCTGGCATCAAACAACATGTTCCATGGTTTAGCACTGAGCAAATGCTCATCCCAATATGATGCAAACCCCCACCCACTCTCTGGGGTCTGCACAACCTCCGGATTTAGGATCGTTTGACTTTGGGAGTTGGATCAACTCGCAGTATCCATATGAGCCCTCAAAAACAACTTCACAGGTACTAAGTCCTTCTTCCCGAATGAAAAATATGCTTTTCAGGGGTCTCTGAGCACTAGAAACTCCCACAAGGGATCGTGATCCAAAACATGTGGGCTAAACCTCGTATCCCCATAAATTTTTGGACTTCGGAGCTCCCGGGTTTCAAGAGTCTCAACAGCATGACACCCCATTCCTTCTGAACACCAAAGTGACAGAGCGTTGGATAACAATCCCAATCAATGGTCCTCACTGCCCACTTAAATACACAGCGAGGGATGACTTCGAAAATTCAGGCTTCAACGATTCTGCCCACTCCAACACTCTATTCTCTCGGAGAGCCGAACTTCGAACAAGATTAGACGGTTCTGGTACTTCCATGGATCAACGGTTGAAAATCTGCTTCGCTGCTCCAGGCTTCGAGACTTTTCGAAGCACCACTACTCGGATCTCCCAGAGTGCCAAATCTCTGGACCTTGAGATCTACTACCATGCATCTCTCGTTTATCAACGTCGGGGATATACTCCTCTCTTCGGAGCTTTGGGGAATTTTCAACCCTTCGCACTCATGCTTCCTTTCTCCCGGATGGTCGGTCTTCCAGACTCGATGATCTGCTAACACGTGTCCACTGAAATCAAAGCTCTAGATGAGCTTTGAAATTTCAGAACTTCTGGGATTCCGACTCCTGCACCTCCTCGAATGAAACTTGCTAAACTCACGAAGTCCGAAGGAATTCTGATGGTATCTCCCATGATACTTTCCCAGATCTAGCAGCTAGGAAAGGTCTGGTTTCTCCACGAGTGGATATCGTTCGCTCGTCCTCCAAAATAATAAAAGTCCTCCTTTTTCTTAGGAACTTTGTCACTATCCCTCCTGAGCTTGACCAAGCAAAGGAATTTGAACCCCTCGCGCCTTCCTCTGCGCTTCTCTAAACACTTTGCAACTACAAACTTATAATTTTTTCTAAGTCACCCCTGCGCACCTCTGGTGCCTGTTTCCCTAAAAAATTGAATTTCCTTGAGAAATTTTTTCACACTCCCCATGCTCTCCTGACTTAGAATCTCCAACACTCCAACTGAGTGCAGGCCCAATGCACACTTTGCATGGGTTTGTTCTCAACTTTTCTCTCCACCGAGAAACTATGCACTCCTTACACTTCCTTTTGCAAATTTTCACGCCATTTCTGAGCTTCTGATTCAGATTTGACTTGGCCTTCACATACTTTGCGAGCACCGTGCACTCCTTGAACTAGAGTTCTCAGAAGAGAAACAATTGAAACTTATGGAACATTAAAAGTTCACACATCTAACCATAAAATGCATACTCAAGCATATAAGACAAATAAAACTGAGAACATGACATTCATTCTATGAACTCAGAAATAAGTAACACCATGCATTCAAAATCAAACCTTTCTGATCATATTCATTCAACAAATTATGTACATGGACTCATACAATTCTCAACAACCTTCTTACATTTACATTCAACAACCTTAACAATGAGCTTCAACAACCTCTTTTGTGCATAGTTTACATATATTTATACACAAGGATCTTTTTGAGCCTTCCCTCTAGACTACCTTAGTGATATCCTATCACAATTAAACCATTCATCTACTAATGCCTATTACATTGAATGAGCATTTACAAACTAGATAAGAGCTAACACTCGAAATCTGTACAATCCTACAGATAATTAAGGCGATTACAATCTCTTGCGATCCTATACAATGGATCAAGCCTCCAAATATTAAAATATCTTTAACTACAATGCTTCAAAATTTTTAAGATGATGTTCCCTCCTTGGGATTGTTAGCATCAGAAGTCACTCCTGGATTGCTTGCAGGAGCAGAGCCTAATGCGCATCAGTTTTATGTCACGATAGTTTGTAATGGGTGATCAAATGGGTAGAGACTCGGGGAGATATCACTCTAACTCAGGGACTGGTCTGGTATGAAAGGAACAAAGGAGGTCTTGATCTAACTTCAGTCAGTGAGTTGATTTAAAGATGAGAAGGTTGAAGACTTGGTGAGAKRRGTGAACAAACTACCTCAGGCAACAAACCTTTCAGTAGTTTGTAGAAGAAAAACTCTGAATGAAAGATCCTCTTGGTTCAGGGCCTCAAGAAACTGAAAGGGGGACTTGACTGGATCCTCCAATTCCAAGTCTTTCAACGCTAAGAAAATCACAGCGACCGATTAGAAACAATGCAAATGTTACAGTGATCCAACCTACATCATCCTATAACAGTTACAACTCGACTGGATCCTCCAATTCCGAGCTGCTCTAATACAGTGTAAACAAAGATGTGAAAGAAACTGACATTCATAAGGCAAGAAGTCTCAAAAGTCCACACATAACCAGGAATAACAGTGCTTCATTAAAGCTTTACCACCGGGAGCCTCACTCAACCATTGATGATTACAAAATACAAAAGCTGAGTCTATATACTAAGAAAAAATCGCCTAACAGAGGCGTGCTCAGTCATTCGAGGCTTGGTGTCCCTTCAGCCAAATCCGGATGGATATTATTCGTCAGACGCCACCTTAACTGCGCATGGCTCCTGCAAGGGGAGTAGCTGAGACATTAAATGCCGAGTTAGCATGTGCAGACCTCTCTGGCTAGTCGAGGACTCGACATGGCTTCTTTGGAAAAATCGGTACACAAGACCCTCTCGGGCAGACAGCTTGCCAGACCCTCCATACCTTACTCTTAATGAATGAGGAGAGGTTTCAACCACCCCCTCTCACCTTCATTTACTCCAAGTGAGAAACAGGATTGAGATCGGATCCGATGGCACCTGGAGATCACGATGATCCTCTCTGTGACTGAACCCGACGCCTTTGGCCCCTCTTGCACAACTCTTTTTATTTTCCAAGTGATCATGGGCTGTGACCCTGCGTTTATTCTCAAAGACGCTTTCGACGTTCGTGAATAGGAAGGGGCTGATCCTTGCTCATCATAGTCGCGATGAGAGAAACACCGAGATGGCTTAATTTGGCACCACACGTCCCTCTCAGATCTGACGGTCCTGAACTCACTCGGTGATATTGTGGGCCCGAGTCTTGGACGCTCCTGGAACTTCACGTTTCGGGGATATGAAGGAGCTGCTCCTTGTGCATTGGAGTCGCGATGGGCGAAAAGGCGAGGGACCTAATCGCGCACCACGTGTTCCTTTTGGATGGACGACTGAGACTGCTCCATGATATTGCGGGCTCGACTTTGGGAGCTTTGGGCGCTTTCGGGGTTCAGGGTTTCGAGATGTAGAACGACATAGAACCCTCACCCTTCGAACTCCTGAATGCCGAAAATCCGACGTGACTAGATCTCACGTCACATGTCCTTTGGATGGACGACTGTTATCCTTTCCTGCATGCAATACGAGCGCTATCCGTCGCGCTAATCTCAACGCAAATCCGCTAACCACGATTTCCCGCTGACCGCCGATCTGCTCTTATGGATGAATCCAGACCGTCGACAATATAATCTCGCTCGCTTACTTTCTTGGAAGCCTAAAACGAGATTTTTCCGTGCTATGCTCGGGCGCTTCTTATGCAACTTGTAGACCTGAATACTCTTGTGCCCAGGACAAGAAATGTTACTAACAGGGATCAAAACCAACTTTAAATGTGCATGCTGGGTGTTGAGATGTCCTCTTCTCAGCCTCTCTATACTGATGACGATGCTCCTTCATCACAATACCACCGATGCCTTAGAATTTTATGCGCATCTTCTTTGGAAAGAAGCAAAAATCCTTTCCATCCTTTGGATAGAAGGTGAACCACTAGGACATAACCCAAAACTGGTTTCTAGTCCACTTGCATCCATGAGTGAAGAGATGCCATCGAAGCCATCCTTCCACTAAACTTCCCCACAGCTGCATGGCTGCCCAGGTCAAAAAATTGTCTTACTTGGAGATCTTCTGCTACAACTAAAGACACCTCACCATTGCATGATTTAACAACCCATCTGCGCTTACGTCTAGTTCACCTTTTTACCATGACCAATCCACCACCCCAAAGTTCCTTGAGGGTCAAATTCCCACCAATAAACCCTAAAGTATGAAAACAAGAAGAAGATAGGCCTACTCAATCATCTGTCTTTGGAACATGAGAACTACATCAGGTTGAGGACTGAGAACCCTCTACCTCCCCACACACGCAAAAATATCTAGTAGGGTTCACATCCCTATGGATTTTACTCTCTGGACCTGCTTCTTGACAAAGATCTCCTGGGAGATCAAGAAAAAGTGACAGAATGTAGGACCCCTTGGCATATAAACCTTGCAAAAAAGACCCGTTTCCATGCTCAAGCATACGTCCACCGAATATGACATGAGAGAGGGGCGAATGCGAGGATGTGAAAATATCATGTCCTCCAATAGCTTGAAATATTTAGGATAATTCGTGAGTTTCACAGACTCATCCACATGGCCAAGTACTTTCCTAAACCCCCCATGCGTCACAAAAAACTCAGGGGAACCCCTGCAGAAATCCTTGGTTCCCAAACCCTTGTTCCATTCACCTAGTTCAAAAAGTTATTCTATATATATACCCTCCCTTCAACATGTATCAACATGTTACATGTGGTTGACAAATTTTTTTTTACGGGCTAAACTTCGCCCATGGGATAATTTTCTATGTGTTTTTCCAAAAAAAGATTCGTCAATTTCCATTTTTTTTTCTAAAATGATTTGCCCAAATTATATAGGATAAAAGTACTTTACTCTAAAAAATGCCAAAATTTTCTAGAAACTATGTAAAATCCTTAGAAAATTGAATATTTAAAAAAAAACATCACCAAACATTTATGGTTAGCATTTTAGGAATCAATAATATTCACAAAGGTTTCTACACTTTAAGATAAGAATGGATCCTTAAAATTATACCTAGTAGTTGGAAGCTTTGGTTTAAACATGGATTCAAAAGAATACTCAACAATAATGTAGCTAAGACAATCTTTGGATGGAATAATGGTGGAATTGAGAGAAATTTCCCAACAATTTTTGTCATATTAGTTGTATTGTCAGTGAGAAAGGTTGGCTAGACGGGAATAGATAGAAGGTATTCTGGAAATTGGTTGAAGATATTGGCAACTGTAGGAAAATGCTTGGGAGTTTCCTTGTATTCCTTGAATATATATATATATATATATACTCAATCATTTGAACCATCCACCCAAGGGACATTGCTGATGGGGGGCCATAGGTCACAAGTTCAAATCTTGTTGAGTAATTAAGGGTTATTAGCTGCTACTGTTTTGGCTAGCAGTTGAATCACCCTCCATGTGGATATTCCAAGGAAGAAAGGGAAATTGTGCAAGGTTTTCTTTGAACACACACACACACATTGTCAATTAGGTGTATCTCGAGTGGTTGTGAGGAAAAATTGTTACCCTCTCCAACCAGTTTCAAATATGACTTTGTGACATGTTTTCTCTTAGTCAATTGATTTCTGATAAGCTATATATGATCTATTCATGAGTTGTTGACCTGGCCTTATGCCTTGAAGCACACACACACACACACACACACACACACACACACACACACACACACACACACACACACACACACACACACACACACACACACACACATTAGCTATAAGTGCAGGGGGTTAGCTCAACTGATTGTCGCTAATGTTGTTGGGCATTTGATAGTTCTATGTTTATAGGTGACCAGGGTTAGCTCAACTGATTGTCGCTAATGTTGTTGGGGCATTTGATAGTTCTGTGTTGATAGGTGGCCAACTTGAATTCCCTTGGGTGAGGCATACTAGTCTACATTTTTTGGGTTCACTAGGGATACCATCCATGTTCCAAGGGGTTAGCTAAACCTATTGTTGCCAATGTTGTTGGGAATTTGGCCATTTCTATGCTGATAGATACTTGGTTTGAATCCCTTGAATGAGGCACAGTAGTTTACACTTTTTAGGTTTACTAGGGATGATTTTAGGGAAACATCCCTTGGATTTTTCTACTAAGTTTTACTTGAAAAAATATATAAATTGTAAGTTATATAAATTTCAACCAATAATGATTATATATTACTAATATGTAACTTAACAATTAGTATTAGTAGCGAGTATGAGGGTTTTTTTTTGATTAAAAAAGGGTTTGAAGGTTCTAAAAGGGAGACCGAGTTGACAACACTGTTGGGTGTGAAGTAACTCATTTAGTAGGAACAATAGACTACCCAAGGGTATCAACAACCCTAGAATAAATTTTGATCAGGTTTTTGAAGAATTCCATTGACCTCTTTGTGATGCTATCAAGTGTAAAATAAAAATAATAATTTATCAAAGTAAAATTAATCACTTGCTCCTCCATATTGACATTTAATGAACACAATTCGATAAGAAATGTGTCCAATTTAATGAAATTCATATATAAGTGTTGATTGAATTTATACATATAAATAAAATTTGCGATGGAAAAGTACCTTAAAGGAATCTTGAAAAAGTACACTTTTCCTTTTGTTTCAATTATCTTTACAAAGCTTATTTGTGACAGTCAAATGTATTATCCCCATAACATTTTTCCTCTCCACTAATGAAAAGCTCATTAGATTTAAGAATAGGTTGGCTACTTATAAACAAAGAAGCTAGCTCTTTAATCCACCAAATGGAAGGTGTGTTTTTTTAAAGATTTTGTACTTTAGTTTATGGGGATTTTGATTCTAATTCTATCAAGAATATATATAGTTACACATTTTGCTTAAAGATGAAATTTATTATAATTAATCTTACTAAATCATATTTATTTAGAATAGTTTTTCAATTTTTATTTTTATTTTTATTATATTTGAATCTCGATTTCTCATGAGTGGTGGAGGGAGTTTAATATTGCATAGATGGATTGCTTCATAAGTTTAACAATGAGTGGTAGAAATTATAAGATTTTTAGGTTTAGATACATTAGTCACGGGGCTTAGTGCAAGTTTAATATTGCATAGATGGATTGTTTCATAAGTTTAATAATGAGTGGTAGAAATTATAAGATTTTTAGGTTTAGATACATTAGTCACGGGGCTTAGTGCTTCCTTGTACATCCTTAGTGCATATTTTATTTTTGAATTCATTTATATTTTTGACAAAGTGAATGTAATGTGTAATGGGTCTTGGTTTGTGGGGATGATTGGGATCTTTACGAGATCTTGGTAATTAGGGTTCAATTCATTTATTGAATTGTTATTTTGAAATTTAATTAGGGAGATAAAGTTCATATTTTTTTTTGAAAATTGAAATGTAAGTTTATTTGAGGTTATTGGAAATACTCTAAGTATTTTTCCATGTCTATAGAGATCACAAATTTATTAGCGTCTACTTCTATTAAAATCTATATTAAACCATATTAAAATATGGTTCTTATTTAAAAATCTATATTAGATTGTAAATAGTTGTTGGACTCGATTTTTGAACTATGAACATATTGTTTTTCATTGTTGAGTTTGTTATGAACATGACCATATGGTTGCTCCCTATTTGAAGGCTAAATCCCAAACTACTTCTCAAGCAAAGAAGCACAAAAATCAAAATCCCACTTGGTGGAAGGATCACCATTAGATGGAGCCAAAGCTTGATTCAAGTTGATCATAGGCCTCTTATCTTTGAGTGATTCGAGTGCAACAAAAAGTACTCAACACAAAACGTCATGCGCACTATAAAGTTTTCATTCCTCACATTGACCACTTGGATCAAGTTGATCCTAGACCTTCTATCTCAAAAGTGGTTCAAGTGAAACCACAAGTGCTCACTGTACATCATCACACACACTAGAAAGTGTTCACCCCCCACATTGACCTCCTTCAACCAAGCACACTTGGTTCCTAATTCCTTTACATAATCAAGGGGCAACAGCCCTAGTAATTAATCAGTTGTTCTAATGGGTGGGGTCAAGGCGTAGTGGCCTTAGTGTCATCGCGTTGCCTCTAATGGATGGAGTCGAGGGGTGGCATCCCCATGGAATTAAGGGAAACACCTTAACACCTCTAAGAATTTTAGATAAATAACACCATCTGTGCCATGTTCAAAACCCTATGCACCCACACTTTATATTCACATGTGCCCCTCAATATGTCATGCACCCACTACATTATGTCTATGAAAATACATGCACACCCACAACTACACATGGTACTTCAAGAAAACATACAATCACCATATTGATAATTTTAAAACTAAAACGCCTTTCACAAATGAATCTTACTCTTGTCATATATATATATATTGCTTTAGTCAATTGGGTCTAGCTCATGTGGTTGTGGGATGGAGTGTTATCCTCCCTACCTATGTTCTATTCCCGTTAATGACATGTTGAGCTCATTATGAGTAAAATTTATGAAATGACTTCAACCTTGTTATTGATCTAGCATTGTACAATGAAGAATCTAGGGTTTACCCTAGATACCATCTTTGAAATGAAAGTAAGTACTTAGAAATTTTCCTAGAAATTATTACCTATATATATATATAATTTTTATGCACATCCTGAGTGGGCCTAGTGGTTAAGAACATGCGTTTCCTCCTAAGAGGTCACAATTTCAAATCCATAGGGGGGTAGGGTATGTATACCTCATTAGACTTTACCAGTCAAATCGCTAGGCGAAGGGGGTCCCTTGTCCCACAAACAAGGGGGTCTCATACATCAATTTGGTGTCTGGCTTGGCTGCGTCGTCATCGTCGTCTTCATCATTATCGTCATTTTCGTCGCTGTCATTATCTTCATCATCACCACCACCACCACCACCACCACTCTGACTTGATCCACAGAGGGAAACAAGTCTTTCTTCATGAGGTAACTAGTCGGGTTTCACTTTGAGTATAATTTTAACACTCAGAGCATTTGGATAAGTTTCAAATGTTTCTTTCTTATTATGAAACATTTGCTCGAAATTTATTCTTTTTACCATTTTTCACCTTGGTGGTTATCGTGGGGTTTCAAGTAAGTTCACTGCCACTGGGGAAAGAGGTGCTACTGGGGGTCTTTCTTTATGGGGCATCATGCCACTCCCGACCATCTTTAATCACTTTTAATCTTCATTCCTCTCTGTATCCTCATATTTTGGGTTTTGGGGTTACATGTACCCCCATAAGGGCTTGTACCTTAGTCTCTTATGGGAAGAAGGGGCTAAAGGCCCAGAGGTTGTTGCAGCTAGCATCAATAAATAAATGAAAATAAAAAGAAGCCACCATAAAAAATGCAGTGACAAGGATACAAGGTACACAAAATCCATAGTCCAAAAACTTGAGCTCTAGTTTTCTAGGTGCCCTCCCTAAGTCTTGAGTGCGAATGAATGCCTCACCTATTTGAAAAGGACTTATAAGTATCCTACTTAAAAAGAGATGCATTTAATGCACAAAATCAAGAAATCTTGTAAAGGGGACTTGCAAACTATCTAAAGAAAATAAAGAAAAAGGTAATTATAGGGCTTAGAAAAAGGTTGCACCCCAAATGAAAGGTAACTCAAGGATGTAGAGCACCCTCCACAAACACATGCATGGAAGTGAGACCATAAGAGACCCTTGCATGTCAATGACCCCATGCACACAAGTTTCTCTCTCGTCCACCTCACATTCATCACATGGCATAGATAGGGTTCACCTAGGAAACACTCCTCTACTTGGGGAATTGGTTTACCCAATAGGACCTTTTGATAACCCTCCCATATCTAAATTTCATAAGTTGCATAAAGTCTTTGAGCATGTGTTTAATTTGAAAGGGGGGATTCAATGTAATTATTTGGGTCTCTCTTGTATTAAGATTGATTTACTTGGCACGATTCATATGACTTGTGGACCCATGGAGGGTGTACCTTGTTTTCCTTTGCATGATCTTGCTTGGTGACATCTTTCATGGAGGCACTAAGGAAATTTTGATCTCCATGGGGGCATGAAAGCCCACATGATGGATGTTGTGCCCCACATGTTGGAGAGAATTGATGATGAACGTCGAACACATGATTCTGTATTTGGTCCATGAAAAGAGGCCTTGGATGATGAGACTAGCATGACGTCACCCTCCCATGCTAGAACATTGCACTCTTGGAGCATGGCGTCAAGCCTAAAATGATTGATTTGACTTGGGTCTTGCACTTGGTGGAGTTGTGGGACTTGAACCCCACACTTTTATGGATTAGTGGGATGTTGTGGAACTTTGGGATATGATTCCCTAGCCTTTGGAGTCTATCTCACCCAATGCACACCCCTTAAAAATACATTGGTGACTTAAATCTGTTAATTTTGTTAATTTTGGTTATTATTTAGCATATGTGGACAAAAATCAAATAGATTGGGTAAAATTAAATGTAAAAACATAAATTTGAACCTAAATTAGTGGATTTAATTGTAAATTGGATAAAGTGAACTTGGATTTTCCTCTATAAATAGAGGCAAGCCTCACCTCATTTTTCATAATTGATCATTGAGACATTCCTATCTCTCTCTCAAAATTTTGGCCCTCTCTCTTGTGCATGCGATTTGTCTTTTTGGGGAAAATTTCTCATGCAATTTGCTTGGAGATGGATTCTTTCACTTGTGGAGGATGGTTTGTGATCTAGGCTATTTCTTGGATGATTTTTCTTGCAGGTTTGTTGATGTTTACGGTTAATTTACTGCAACTTGCTTGGATTATTTCTTGCTTGAAGAAACCCTAGGAGGGTTAGGATTGTCCATCCCCTCCTTCAAGAAATTTTTATTTGTGAAAGGAGGCCACTCAAGGATTTATTTGAGGGTTAGGAGTTTCTATCCCCTTGAATCCTTTCTTGGCTAGGGTTTTAAGACTAGGTGTTAGAATGGTCTATCCCCTAGCTTCTAAAAATCTAATTTCCCATGAACTAGCAAGATAGGTGAGTAATTTTAGAGGTACGACTTGGATTATAAGGGTTTAAGTCCAAGGTTCAAGTCATCCATTATTATCCATTTACTTCTCTTTGATGTTATGAATCCATTACCCAATAGACAAGGCACTATTTTAATTGGAGAAAGTAAAATTTTTCAATGAAAAACATGAAAATTGCTCTCTTGCAATCTTTCAATTTTTAGATAAATTGCTCATACTCTAAGCTATTTTTTCATGCTAAAACATCTTGATTTTTTGGAGTATTTCTTGCTGCTTTAATAACTAATTAGCTGCAACCATTAGGGATTCATCAAAATCTCTCTCTTAGTCTTGTTTACTTACTTTTTCACTGCAGAAAATTGTGCTTGAATAATGCAAATTAATCTACTTGTTAAGGGCTACAAATTGGCATATTTATTTTCTGATTTATGTGGTGGAAACTTGTTTCTGTAGAAATTTGTTTCTACATCCATCTAGGGCTATTATAAACTTGTTGATAACACTCACTTTGCAGCCTATTTAACTGTCAAAATTGTGGTTTAATCATTGAAATATTGTCTATTGTTTATAAGCTTTCATTTGCCATCATTTAATGCTGATTTTGACAATGATTTATTGAAGTTTTTAACAATTCTTCTTTTTGATATAACTTACATTTTTCTGCAAATTTTGGGACAACAAGATTTCTTGCTGCTTTCCCTAGCATTTGGGGGTTTATTTTCATGATTTTTGGTCTTGGGATATTGACTCTAACATTGGTTTTGTAGGTCATCAATCAATTTGCCTCTCTCCTCTACCAAATTCATCATTCTCTAAACCCTAAGAACTCTCATCTAGTGAAAAAATAAGGGATCCTTTCCAAACCCTCTCATTTCTCTCTCCATCCCCCAAAGGTCACCCATGAAGCCTCCCTTTTGGTGGTATCATCGATCACTAAAACGAGGGCAGTAAGTGATAAGGTGATAGTGGTTCTTACTCCTAGTTGTGTAGCACTAGTGATGATTTTGGTTGGATTTTTCCTAGCGATAATTTGTGCTATAACATTTTTGGTGTCGTTGTTGGGGAGGATTTTGAATCCTTTCGATCCCATAAAGACATTTGGCAAGACTATTTCAAAGCCTTTATCCTATTCTTTCACAATGGCTCCATATAGGAATATTTCCTGATAACCTTTGATGTGCTTCATGTAAATTTCATTTGGAGACTCCACATGGTCCATACCCAAAGAAATAAGTACCCTAGTCTTGCCTCCATACGTCCTCCTCCTGCAACGAGGATGACTCCAAATTCTTGGTTGGAAGGATTGTACAAACCCTTGGATGTGACAAACATTCATGGATCTCCTCATAAAATTCCAAAGGGTTTCAGAGAATGGCTTCACACCTTTTCTGATGATAGTATTGTATCAACCCGAGATCACTTGCATGCCTTTTTGGATTCCTATGCCTCCCACCGAGATCACTTGCATGCCTTTTTGGATTCCTATGCCTCCCAAAACCAATATGAAGATGTGTGCATGAAGGTCTTTGGATGATCTCTCATTGGGAAGGATAAATAATGGTATAACAATATCACTGTTGAGTCCATTTTTGTGCTTCTACAAACCATACTTTTGCCTCTTTATTTACCCATTTTTCCTTCATTTTATTTCACATTTCCCATAAAACAACCTATCCAAGGTATATTTGTCATCCTTTAACTGCAGAATTGAATTTTCTAAATTTTTGCATTAAAATTGGAATGATAGAATTACAGATTTGACCAACCTGTGAAAGTCTACTGCTTGTATGTCACTGCAATTAATATGGGCTAAATCCAACACTTGTCTGTGTTCCCATGTACAAGGATGGTGACAAGCTATCAGATTCGAAACTGAGAATCTGCTAGGATGTCTGGTCAAAGTCGGTCAAACAGGTCACTTCAACAATTGCCCTGCCAAAGATAAATCTTGGACAGTTTTTTTGATTTCGTGGGATTTTTGACCATGTTTTGAGGATCTAGAGGAGGCATTCGACCTTCCTAGGATATTGTGGATCTACATTATGATATTTAGGAGACATTTTAGCATTTATATTTTTAAACTCTTTGCAAGGGGCCAATCTTAAGTTTAAGCTAGTAAGACACCTTGGATGAATGAAGAAACTTGAAATTTGGTACCTTGAAGATCAGCCTGTTTTGTTCATTTGAATGCTTGGTTATTTGAATGCTATTGAGCCTTTTCTAGGTCAGCAATCAGCAATTGTGGAAGCATTGGAGGGCCCCATTGCCAACTAGTACACTCTTCCTTTTTGTTATTTTCAAGCATGTTTTTTTAGATCTTGCTCTACTGAGATGAGTTTTTGATTCTGTCAGAGGTAAACGGAATTTCATAGTTCACATTCTTAATAGTCACATTCACTCATTGTAGAATGGATTCTTGAATGAGAAACCTAAATGTGCAGCTAGACTTCAAGCATTAAGATAGTTTTGAATGCTTTGAGTTATTTTATGCTTTCTCGCAGTATTTTGATTTGATTGATGTTAATGAATGAATGAAAGAAGATAATGAATGCATTCTGAATAAGAGTTTTGTTCTTCCAACATTTGACAGGTCTTAAACTTCTCTTGAATGCTTACTGCTTTCACTCCCCTTCGTAAAACAAGGCCGACACTATGAGGACTATGAAGATGACTTCCAATAGAAGCTTAGTTTCTCTTTCACATTCAAAATTTTAGAATAGGTTTATGCTTATCGCTTTTACCATTTAGAAAACAAGTGTTGATTAATGTTATGAGGGCTATGAAGATGACTTCTAATAGAAGCTTAGTGTCTCTTTTGCACAATCAAAATTTTAGATAGGTTTTTGGGTTATTCCATAAAGATAAAACTATCTCTAAAATCCATATACTTTGGACATGCCTCTAAGTCTTTACAAACAATTTATTTGATAATAAATGCACTCTAATTTACTTGGGCAGATTTGGAGCTCAACATTTTGACTGCTGCCGGGAGGCATATTTAGAGATAAAAACAACACTCATAAAAAAGAAAAACATATATATTCATAAAAGAAAAAACATATCATAGAAGTGATTTGAATTATGTTTCTTTATGTCTAAACTTAGGAGGATAAAGGCGATTTTAAAACAAAACTCCAAAACCAATACAACATCCGTAGGAGCATGCACATCTACAACTGAATCTACCACAGCAACTGCTGGAAAGATTACCTTTGAAGAATTAGAAGAGTTCAACGCTTAGGGCAAAGGTTAACTCTTGTAGAAAGACAAGTTCTATTAGCTTATGAAGTAAAGAAGAAACAAACACAAAAGAACTATCTTCTGTAGTGAAGCAAAAGGGAAAACAAACTCTTCTTGAACAAATAGAACAACCACTTTTTCCAACAGAAATATCAGATTTTAAGCAAATGTAAAACTTTGAAATGTCAGAAGCCGATAGACAAGAAAGAGAAAGAATGGAAAGGGAACTAGCAAGAAAAGAAATGAAGAAAAAGAGAAAGGAAAGAACGAGAAGATAGAGAATCAGATCGTGGGAAGAGGCAAGAGGAAACTTAAGAAGAAGAGGAGGAAGAACATACAACGTTTGCATTTCCTATAGTTGACACACCAACCCTTTTTGGAGATGACATAAAAATGAAAATATTCCTCCATCCGTTCTCCAAATTTCTTTGGTTTAAATAATTTAAGACCTCGACTTTTTTGGTGTTTGAATTTGACATTGTTTGTATAACATATGGATATACAAGTGATGCTCAAAACCTTCGTTTATTTCCTACAACTTTAAAAGGATATGCATTGAAATGGTTTATGGTTTTGGGAGAAGCAACCATAGTCTACTAGGAAGACATGAAAAAGAAATTTCTTTGCTAAATATCAGCCCTATTGGAAGTCCAAAGACTCTAAAGAAGATATCTTTAAGATGACTCAAAGTGAAGAAGAAAGCTTAGAGGAATATTTAGAAAAATTTTCACAACATGCATAATCTAAGCAATCTAATCTTCCTTAGATGTCATTCGTACTATCTTTTAAAAGGAATTTCAGATGAGAATTTGGAGGCTCTTAACTTATCAAGGTGGGATATTTCTCACCCTTTTCGCAAAATCATTTAACTATGTAAGAAATACTCAAGAGGAAAAGCTAAAAGAGGAATAGGGACAAAGAGATACTCAGGACAAGGTCAACAAAATCAATTTCTAATGGTGTCACTAAAACTGAATTAGGAAATCTGTTTGAAAGCTTCAAAACCGATATTATGAGCACATTTGGTTAACAACTTGATATGTTGAAAGCAAAAACGTAAACAGAAGAACAAGAGAAAATATTTTCCATTTGGTGTCCTTCATGCAAGAAGAAACATGGAAAGGGAGAATGTCCTTTAAACAAAGTTCAAGCTTGTGGATTATGTACAGATAATCATGCCACGGATGATTGTCCAAGACTAAAAGAACTACAAGCTACTCATATTGAAGAAGGACAAGAAATGGAATCTCTTTACTACCTAGCACCTAGGAGTCCTTGGCGTACCCACGCTTCAATGTGTAGTTCTCAAAAATTTTTCCTCAACAATTTCCAATAATTTCCAAACTCCCATTCACCCATGGAATGCACCCCTGCCTTGGCAAGCTTGGCCTCAAGCAGAACTAAAATCAATCTTCTCAAGGTTGAAGAGGGTATGCTCATGAACACCCATATCGCTAAATTTCTACCAACAAATTTCATATCAACAACCTTACCAACAAACATATCAACAGCCTTATCAACAACAAAATCAACAGCCATATCACCCTTTCCCTTATGAACAGTTCCAGCAGAATCAGCCCCAAAAATTCATACTTTCAGCCACCACAACCTGTACCTCAACTAACCCAACCACAAACAACTCCAACTACCATCCAACCAACCTCCACCTAATTCCACCAATTACTACCACTCAACCGACTTCCAATCCTAATAAAGTGGAAAACCCATGTATAATGTTGAAGAAGGACCATCATCTTCCATCCTCCCTCTTCAAAAATATCCACTTGAGATATGGAAAGTTTAATTAAAGATTCTCCTGTTATCACAGAAAAACCAATTGAACAAGAAGAGAGTCCTAGCACATAAGAACTATCACTAGATAATCAAATCCAAAAGGGAGAATCATCAAATCCAAACACATCCTTTCCCAGAAAGGTTGGTCAATGAGAAATTACCAATATCTCTTCCCGAGTTTGATGTATTAGATGAATTAAGAATGTTCTGTAGTAAAATTCCTTTATTGCAATCTTATCAAGGATATCCCACCTATAAGTAAAGCAATTATGAATATTTGTTCAAAGAAAATAAACAAATAAGGAGATCCAACAATTCATGTCATTGAAACTCCATAAGCTCGTCATGTCAACAATGATTTTCCATTGAAAATATGTTGATCCAGGAATTACAATGGTGACACAATAATCAACAATTTTTCGATTTCTAAACATTAATTGACTTAGGAGCAACTATAAATGTGATGACATTAGAAACAATGAGACATCTGAATTTGAAAAATCTGAGACCAACCACCACAGCCTTAGAATTAGCTGATAGATCTAAAGTAGTTCCTGGGGTATACTAGAAGACATCACAATTTCTTTGGATTCTTGGGAATATCCAGTATATTTCTTAGTCCTTCAACCAAAATCTGATCTAGGAGGCCATCCATTAACTTTGGAAGACCTTGGTTAGCCACAAATGATGCTTTCATTGCTTGTAGAACGGGAAATATGCTTATCTCACATGGGACTGAAAGAAAACAAATACCCTTTATCCTCCCGCAAAAACCTTCTATACTAGATCAATCGCCTTGGCTTGATGAAACATATCAACAATGTGAGAAGTAATTCAACCATATTGCCATTAATCAAGCTTTGATTTTAGGGAGGAAAATAACTAAGATCTATTAGACTATTTCATTGTCGTAAACTGTGACATCTCTAAGAATTAAGAGAATACACAATACATTGTTGTGATGAAATCTTAGGACAAAGATCCCAAGAAAATTGCACAATCAATTCCTTAGGGGCAACATTTAATGATATCTTTCCAGTTATTTCCATGACAAATACACAAGGCAAGATAATTGAAATTAGTCCTGCGAAACATTTGAATATTGGCACAAATTTTGAACCACCTCATGAAGAACAATTGATTGCACTATTGAAAAAAATACCATAAAGCATTCACTTGGGAATATACTGATACGAGGGGAATCATCCAGACATGCAACATTCCATACGGTGATGATGTTCATACATCCTCTTAGACAACCACAACTAAGAATGAATCCAATGTTGAAAGAGGTAATCAAAGAGGAATTACAAAAATTATTGAACGTAGGATTTATCTACCCTATCTATGAATGGTAATGGAAAAATGATCTCTAAGTGTTTCTCCATTAGTTGTTGTAACTAAGAAAAATGGAAAATGGAAAATTTGTGTAGATTATAGAGAATTGAACAAAGAAACGCCGAGATCATTTCCATTACCATTCATAGATCAAGTCTTGGATTCACTATCTGGGAAGAAATTATTTTCCTTCTTAGATGGATTCAGTAATATAATGAACAAATAATGAGATATCTGATATGTTTAAGGTATTACCTTTTGTTTGTGTAATGCCCCAGCTACTTTTTAAAGAGCAGTCCTGGCCATTTTGCTGATTTAGTACATGAATGTGTAGAGGTCTATATGGATGATTTCTCAGTGCATGGTGATTCTTTTGAATGATCTTTGGAAAATTTGGAAAAGTCTTAAAAAGGTGCATAAAAACAAATTTGTCTCTTAGCAAAGAAAAAATGTTTTATGATGTTAACCTCAAGGGGTGGTATTAGCCATCAGTATCTCAATATCCGAATAACAAAGGGATCCAAAGCAAAAATCGGTAAAATCATAATAAATTTACTGCAACAATAAGTCAAAAAGATGTGAGAAGTTTTCTCGGATAGGCAGTTATTATCGAAGATTCATTGAAAATTTTAGTAAAATAGCTTTGCCTTTATTCAAATTACTTGGGAAAGATATAAATTTCCATTGGAGTACTAATTGCCAAACCGCCTTCCATAATCGGGCGACGCTTCATCAACCGCATCTATCTTAAGAGGACCTAATTGGACATTGCCATTTCACATCTCAACAGACGCATCAGATACTGCAATAGGGGAATAATTGGGTCAAAAGGAAAATCTTATGACTTATGCTATTTACTTTATAAGTAAAAATCTAACCCTTGCATAATTGAATTATACCACGTAGAAGGAAATGTTGGCAATGCCCATGTCAGGATTAAATTTCGCCACTACATCACCTATTATGAAGTCTTTATCCATACGGATCATTCTCCCATAAAATATCTCTCATGAGAAAACCTATTACTAATGGCAGGATAACAAGATGGTTGTTATTGATGCGTGAATTAACATCACAAGCCTTGAATAGATCGGGAAAAGAAAATCAAGCAATGATTGCCTCGATTAAAACCCCCGGGTGAGATTGTTCCCCTGCATAATTTTCCGATGCGGAGGAATTCTATTTGTAATTTCAGTTAAAACTCCATGGTATGCTAATATAGCTAACTATTTATCATCGTGAATGTTACCCATCTTTCAATTCAAAGCAAAAGAAAAAGATAATAAAAACAAAGTGCTAGATATACATGGATTGATGGAGATCTCTTTATACCGGATATGACCTCATAATTAGAAGATGTGAGACAAGATGAAATTCTTTAGAAATATTGGAAAGCTTCGTCATGATGAACTTGTGGTGGTCATTTCTGCGATAAGAGGACAACACACAAAATATTCAATTTAGGGTATACATGGCCATCTATCTTTAAAGATTCCAAGAAATATGTCCAAGTTGTGATAAATGCTAAAGGATGGGAAACCACTTCCAACAAATGAGATGCCTCTAAACCACAAGTTCACATTGAGCTATTTGAAAAGTGGGCTCTTTGATTTCATTGGTCCAATAATTCCGCCATCAAAAGGGAAACAATACATATTAGTATAAATCAATTATGTTACAAAGTGGGTGGAAGCCAAAGCATTGGTGAGAGCTACGTCAATAATGGTCAACTTCCTTTGAAGAAATATTTGTTCGATTTGAGTACCATGGGAGATTGTAATCGTAATTGGTTATACGCCACTTCTAAAATGGTACGGTGACATAGCAACCAAATATCGATCAAGATCGGAAATTCATTTCTATCATCCACAAGCAAACGGACAAGTGGAATCCACTAATAAAACTCTAGAAGCAATCATGACCAAGACACTCAAAGCACACAGAAAAGACTGGTCAGAAAAGTTTCAAGAAGCTTTATGGGCATACCGAATCACCTATAAAGATAGTATTTGGTTCACTCCTTATCAGCTGGTATATGTTAAGCAAGTTTTGCTTCCTATAGAATTTCAAATCCATACTTTAAATTAGCAAATTTAATTAGGACTAGATCTTCCTGAGGCACAAAAAAAGAGGATCATGCAACTAAACCAATTGGATGAGATGAGACAAGCAAAGAAGTTGGGAACACAACACTCGATACACAACAACAGAGGGCACATTGGCAAGACAAGTTCCTCAAGAAGAATTCAAAGTAGGAGACTGGGCTTTGTTATTGATTCAAAATTTAAATATTTCCAAGCTAAATTTACCACTCATTGGCTTGGCCCTTATGAGCTTGCCTTATCATCTATTGTTTGTAATTTGACAATGGCTCAGTCAAATTAGAAACAATATATGAGGAGGCAAACTCATTCATAGCCAATGGTCACAGGTCGAAGCTCTACAATAAGCCTATCAACAAAGAAGACTTTTTACATAAGATATCTCAGCAAAATGAAATGGAAGTGTTGGAGAAAACACATGGTTTTGTTTCTCCAACACATTCTACTTAAAAAATACATAAAAGAAAAAAAAAAGAGAAACAAAAAAAGAGAAAAAAAAGGAAAAAAATGAAAAAAAGAGAAAGAAAAAGGAGTTTAGTTGTGAAAACCAAAAATCGGCACATCATAAACTCGACTCAGATTGGAAACCAAGTAACATTGGCCGATCAAAATTCTTCAAATCCTAAATTTTTTTCATCTTCAATTTCTAAAGTTTATCTTGTTAGGTTTCAAAAGTTTTTCAAATTTTCAATATTTGTTTAAATATTGTATTTTTTCCACTTGAGGACAAGTCAATGAATAAGGCCGAGGGGGATAAGGTATATCTAGAAACCCTTCAACCCTTCTAATGAAAACATGCATTAAGGAAAGGGACCTACTTCATTCCATTCAACATAGGGACCTGAGAAACAAAACAAAGGGACCTGCTGAAGACACTCATTTCAATCAAACAGAGGGACATGAGAAAGACAACAATTCTATTCAACATAGGGACCTGAGAAAGATGACACTTCAATCAGCAAAGGGACCCCGATGAATACACTCATTTCAATCAACAAAGGGACCTAGTAAAGATAATCATCTCAATCAACAGAGGGACCTGATGAAGACAACCACTTCAATCAATAGAGGGACCTAGAAAATGTCAATTTTTCAATCAGAGAGGGACTTGAGAAGATATCAATTCAGAAATAGAGGACCATAGATACTAGCAAAATAAATGCAAGAATAATCTGAAGACTACACCAGCATCACATCCAGCTTCAACACAGCCATCCAACTTCGACACAGGGAACAAACAAGTTAGTATGTTTTCATTTTTAATGCTTTAATTTTGGAAATTCTTCTCAAGTTAGGAATGACAAATGCCCTATCCTTCCTCTCTCCCTACATTACCCTATCATCACTCCATTCTTTACATCCCCAAAAAGCACTTGAATGGCACTCAGCAGAACCACTCTTTGTTTCAAAAGGAGTCATAAGGGGAGAACCACTGTTTGTTTCAAAAAGATTCATAAAGAGAGATTGTTTTTATACCAAAACACAGAGTTTAGACAACTTGAAAACAAACTCTGTCACATACACAGATTAAAACAATTTCAAAATGGTTTGTATATATTAAAAAGGGTTATAAGAAGAAGTTCATATGTTAATGAAGGAATTGAAAATTTGGGAGTTATATGGCTATGAGCATTGTTTAAGAACCATATCTTATAATACTTTCAAAGGACAAATGAGTACAGGGTACGATCTGAGTTACACATCCAATTATGATTGATGGACAAACCATTCTTTTTGAACCACCACCAACGTTCTTTCCCTCTTCATAAGTAAAACAATTTAATTCATTGTCTTTGTGCCGAGCCTCATCAAAAACGCATCCTATGTCTCACTTTGCACACCCCGAGATTCGAACTACCAACACTCCTCTACGTACATCACCACCATTTCAAAATAACTAACTCTCAACCTCCCACTCCATTTCAAACTCCTATAATCTAGTTTTCATCCCTACGTCCTAGCCCATTGCCCCTCCACACATCATAAAATCCCCACAACTCTGCACAGTACGCGACCATACTCCGAAATTCGCTAAAGAGTAACGAAATTGTATGTTGACAATCATAATGTCAACATACAAGATTTCATTCTGTGAAAATGCGGGTATCAGAACAGGAATTGAACTCTTAAGGTAAGCCAAAAACAAATTTGCACAATCAAGTATAAATGCAACGATTCCGGATACAATTGTAAACAAACTAGTCCATGATGTAGCAGAGACGAATTCAAAGAAGGAAGTTGAGTCAGAGTTCGACAGAGGAGCCGAGAATTTCTCAAATTCACCAGGTATGCTTGTGCAAAATTCTTCATAAAAAACAGAGAACAAGTTTAGGAATAAAATAAGAGATTTCTTTTGATTTGAATGTAACTCTTCCAAGACTTCAAAAATATATCATGTGAGTCGGGAAATTTGAGAAGTATTGCGTAGTTATTTCCTTTTCAAAAATAGTGAGGGATATTTTGATTCTTTGAAACCTTACACAACATTTAATCTAGAAGTCTTGAAAAATTGCAGAGTTGAAGTTTTGGAGGTCTTGTTTTTAAAAAAATTTCTTTTTAAAAAAAGATATGAACCTGGGAGGTTTGTAGCATCATAAATACATAAAGATTGCATGCAAAATTTGGAACAGAAACAGTGGTTGAGTTTTTTTTGAAAAGTTTGAGGGATTTTGTGAAGGAATTGCCTTAGACTTTGCCTACTCATTGATGGAGAGAAAGCCACTGTTAAGAATTTTATCCTCAGGATCACTAAAGATAGTCTTGCGCCATCAATGACTACCACGATAGAGAAATACTTTAAAACCAAACATTTCAAGGACAAATCATGGGTGCTTTCATTTCAAGGTCTAGGGTAGCATCAATGAAATGGAAGAAAGGTATTCCAAGGAGTCGGTTAGTCCATCCCTGATGAGTTGGTATATCTGATACAAGAATTCATAACCTGCGAAGGTAGATTCAAGATCATTTATTTATACCATATTAAACTGCTACAATATTTGAGAGGTGATTGTGAGATTACTATGCCATACTTCCTCTTACAAACTTCTCTAAAATGGGCTAAAGACTGCTCAGAAACATGTAGGTAGGAACACGTGGAGAAAGTTTGTAATAATATGGGCTTATTTAAAATGATTGTCAAAAAGTGAACTTTTGAAGAAAAAATATGAATTGGCAACAATTTACCATTGAGAATGGTTTGAGACCATAAAAGAAGAAGAAAGAGAGGAGCACATTCTAGTAGAGACCGATGATGAAGAGGAGGTACAACACACCAAGGCGACAAGCCCAAAACGCCTTTGGGAAGAAAAACAAGAAGTATGGTATTGAAAGAAAAGGAACTTGCAGAAAAATATAAAATCTTTACCACTTATGAAAGGAGGACAAAGAAAGGCCACAGGTTCAAAAGGTCAGCCAGAGGAGATGATAGAGCACATCAGCATTACTATGAACACATTCAGACACTTGAGGCAAAGTCATTTGAAAATGATGACTTTGAGGCACAGGAAACCCCCACTTATGCACGTAGATGAAATTGGATATGGAACAACTAATCCAAGATATGAAAGAGGAACCCCAAACGGAGGAGGCAGCTGGCACTTCCACCATCAATCCTTGACAGAAAAGAACAAGAAGATAAGAAAGATGAAGAGGAAAAATCATGGAGATAGTTCGAAAGATATATCAAAACAAAAATGAGATGCCGAGAACTCAAAGTCATAGAACACAAGAGGAAATGACAAATTTTGAAGAAGAAAACAAAAGTCTAAAACAAAATAAGTTAATTTCCAAGCAAGCTTACAAATGGTTCTAGCAGAAAAAGGTTTATAGGAGAAGTATCAAAAGATGAAGGAACTTCATACAGTTCAGAAAAATGTGGAAACTTTACTACAAGCAACAGAAGTAAAGGTAAAGATCAGTGACAGAGGTCATGGATGTTTTTGTGCATGAGGACATGCAAGGACTTCCTCTTGGGGGAGCATGTTGTCCATTTGTGCTTCTACAAACAATACTTTTGCCTCTTTATTTACCCATTTTTCCTTCCATTTTATTTCACATTTCCCATAAAACAACCTATCCAAGGTATATTTTTCATCTTTTAACTTCAGAATTGAATTTTTCTAAATTTTTGCATTAAAATTGAAATTTATTAGAAATTACAGGATTTTACCAAATCCCGTAAAAGCTTCTTGGTTTGTATACTTGCAGGACACATGGGCAAGATCTGAGACTTGGGCCGTGATCCTTTATGTACAAGGATGTAGGACAAGCCATCGTGATTCAACTGAAAGACCTGCTAGATGTCTTCTATCAACTGTCAAATGTGGCCACTTCAAATAAATTGTTCTTCAAAGCATTAAGTCTTGGACAGTTTTTGATTTCGCGGGATTTTGACCATGTTTTGAGGATCTAGAGGAGGCATTCCACCCTCCTAGGATATTGTGGATCTACTTATGATTTTTAGGAGACATTTTAGCATTTATAGTTTTTAAACTCTTGTATAAATAATCTTAAGTTTGCTTGTAAGACACCTTTGGATGAATGAAAAAACTTGAGAATTTGCACCTTGAAGATCACTCTGTTTTGTTCATTTGAATGCTTATAGATTTGAATTCTATTGGAGTCTTTTCATAGCTGAGTTAACCAAAGTGTACCAGGAAGCAGTGAGGTTCCTATCACAACTAGTACACTCTTTCCTTTTGTTATTTTTCAAGTACAAGTTTTAGATCTTGTTTGTTGTACATGAGTTTTATCTTGCTGTAGGTAAATGAATTTCATAGTTCAGTTACATGCTTAATGTTTTCAAGACTTATTCATCATTGTGAATGGATTCTTGAATGAGAACTCAATGTGCAGCTAGGACTTCAAGCATTAAGATAGTTTTGAATGCTTTTGAGTTATTTTATGCTTTCAAAGATTTGATTTGGATTTGACAAAGTTAATGAATGAATGAAAAGAAGACAATGAATGCATCTCTTGAATAAGAGTTTTGTTCTTTCAACATTTGATAGGTCTTAAAAAATTTCTCTTGAATGCTTACTGTTAATACTTTTAGGAAAACATTTGTTGATTACTTTTATGAGATCTATGAATATGACTTCCGAATAGAAGCTTAGTTTCTCTTCACATTCAGCCTAGAATAGGTTTTATGCTTACCAAGCTTACCATTTAGAAAACAAGGTGTTGATTACTCTATGAGACTCATGAAGATGACTTCCTAATAGAAGCTTAGTGTCTCAGACAATCACCTTAGATAGGTTTTTGCTATTCCATAAAAGATAAAAACTATCCCTAAAATCCATATACTTTGGACATGCCTCTAAGTCTTACAAACACCCGATTGATAATAAATGCACTCTAATTTCTTACTTGGGTATATTTGGAGCTCAACAATCACTACTAAAACGATTACCACTTGGATGATAAAACTAAAAAATCTTTTCATGAAAAGTGTTTGCAAAGAAAGAGGATTATGTTTCCCTTTTTGATAAACTTTATCATTTCAAGAGAAGGCCAAATGAGAGAATTGAGGAGTTTAATGATAGGTTCAATGACCTTGTTAGCATTTTTCCTCAAGAAATTAAACCCTCTGAAGATACCATTTATCACTTCTATATATGAACCATGAACAACCCATATGGATTTTTGATTGATGATAATTTCCCCTATACTTTGACTAAATCTCAAGAAAGAGCATGCAAAAATGAAGTGCATCTAGTCTCTTGTTATAATCGAGATGTAAGTGGTCCCAAATAGGTTAATCAAAGAAAACAAGTTGTAAACTTCATTTAGAATGTTCCATTTTCTAAAACTGTCATGTTACAAATATGTGTTTGTAGATGGAACAAAGAAAGGTTGTTACTGAAGCCACTAGTCATATGAAAAATCTGATAAAAGAGGAAAATAACCCAAGTCCAACACCAAAAGAATCATCACATCCCAATCCATATGAGGGAACTTTATCTATTACAAAAGAAATATTAAACTTAGAAATAAGTATTGCATCCAAATAATCTAGAGATCAGATGCTACAAAACTTTGGGAAAGGTTTCCTTAAAATCCAAACAAGGGAAGATAAATTTTCTCTTGGTTTTAGTCAAAAGGAAACCATCATGGGAACTGACAGTGACTCTAAAGACTCAAAATAAGAAAATGATCCTCCAATAATTCTCCATATGAGGTAGTATGACAGAAAATCTCGAGATCATCCACCTTTCTTTATTACATTGGTGATAAATGACCTATATCTCCACATTTGCATGTTATATTCCAGATCCCCTACAAATGTCATGTCATTGAAGATTATGAAAAGACTTGGATTGAAGATTACATGACCTTACATGAATGTTTGCAGTATTGACTCACGATCTATCCCAACTCATGGAATTATTAAGGATTTGAAGGTGAGTTTGAAACAATTTCAAAACATATATCTCCTAATGGATGTTGTAGTTATTAACGTACTTGACGCTTGGGGGATGTTGTTATTGACATAATGGGCTACCAATTTGGGTGGAATTATTCAAATGGAGATATCTTATGCCACCATTCCAACCCCAGATGGGGATTTGTTTGTCCTACATCATGAATCCATTGTTAGGGAACAAATCGAAAACCAAAATGATCTCTTGCATGAAGTTCTTATAGTGGACGAGGAAATTGTAGCACACTTATTTTTCCAAGTCCCATTCTCCAAAAGGAAGAGAAAAAGGATGGAGTTTGGATTTTGGAGTTTGATGGGGCTCATTCAAGCTCAGGATTAGCTTCCATAATATTTTTGATATCACTTGATAAAGAAACTACCTTTTTCTCATATAGGCTTGAATTTGATTGCACCAACAACATTGATTAGTACAAGGATCTCATTTTATGGTTAAATATTTCCATTGATATGCATATCAATTTCCTGCATGAAAGGGGAGATTCATATTTAATTGTTTCCCAGGTCAAAAATAATTTTGCAGCCAAGAACCCAAGGTTGAGACAATATAGAAACATTGTCTGGGACACCATTGAATACTTCGATGACTTTTTGATTGAATCTATTCCTAGAGAAAATAACTACATGGAAGATGCCTTAGTTGTTTCTACTTCTACATTATAGCTTTGTGAAAGGGTTTTACCTCACATCCACAAAATGAAATTCAAATTTAGGTCCTTAATTCTCGACAATTTATAGTACTGACAAGTTTTTGATGATGAAACTTAGAGTTTATGTTTTCTCCAAAATAAGAGCGAATTTTCAGAGACTCAAATAAGCCTTCTGGTTGAGGATATGAATATTAAATTTATATACTTGCCAAATAATTCTTTGTTAAAGGGGATAGTCCCTATGGAACAAATGTTTGATCGAAATGACATGTATAAGGGGAAGCCAATGAATTACCAAGATGATGAAGTCATGGAATTTAACATTGGCAGTAACAAAACCCCTAGGATGGTTAAAATGGGAAAGGGCACTACCTTTGATGAAAGGAAGGAGTTTCTATCCCTTATAAGAGAGTTTAAAGATATCTTCGCTTGGTCATATGAAGACCTGAAAGCCTACCGGAAAGATGTCATACAACATTCCATTCCCTTGAAAGAAGGTACTAAACCATTCAGACAAAAACTAAGGAAAATCAACCCAAATATGGCACCTCAGGTTCAAAATGAATTTCGAAAGATGGTAGAAGAAGGGATAATTGAGCCTATCAGATATTCATTTTGGATGTACAACCCCTTAATTGTCTGAAAGAAAACGAGTGAGATAAAATTATGCGTTGATTTTAAAAATTTGAATTCGGAATCGTTCAAGGACAATTACCCCTTGCCCAATATGGAACCTCTGTTACAAAGGGTCACCAGAGCAGAAATGACATCCATGCTTGATTATTTTTTAGGATAAAATCAGGTGTTGGTGAAGAGGGATGATCAACTCAAGACTGGTTTCACAACTCCATGCGTAACTTATAAGTATTTGAGGATGCCTTTCGGGCTCATGGATTTCAGTTCTACTTTCCAATGCGCCATGGATTATGCTTTTAGATATTTTATTGGGAAGCTCATAGAAATTTATCAAGATGATTTAATGACCATTTCCAAGAGAAGAAGCCAACATGTTCAACAATTACGGATGATATTTAAGAGATGTAGGGAATATGGCATTTCCCTCAATCCCAATATATAAATTTTTGGCGTTGACAAAGGAAAGTTGATTGGGCACATAGTTTCCAAGGATGGAATCTCGGTTGACCCTTCAAGGGTCAAATCTATTAAACAAATTCCCCCACCAAAGGACAAAAGGGTGTTGCAATCCTTCTTTGGAAAGATTAATTTCATCAGAATATTTATCCCAATTTTCATCAAGATTGTTAAACCAATGAATAAATTGTTAAAAAAGGACACCTTGTTCAAGTGGGATGGCTGTACTGGGAAGGCCTTTGAACACAATACATAAGAAATCATGGTAGCTCTAGTTCTCATTAGCCCTAATTTTACAAAATATTTCATCATTTTCTCTTTCACTTCAAAGGATACCATCGCCGATGTACTTCCGAAAAAGAACAATTAAGGTGATGAGCAACCAATTGCTTTCATGAACAAGGTTCTTAGGGACACAGAGTTAAATTAAAAAATTACCAAAAAAAAAGATTATTCCCTTGTTAATTAAGCATTTTAGGACATATGCCATGTACAAAAAAAACAAATCTTTTGTTCCTTATCCTGCAGTTAAATATGTTTTATCTCAACAATATTGTCTCGGGTCACGAGGAAAGTGGGTCTCACAGATACAAGAATATGATCTAGAAATAATCCAACCAAAATAATCAAGGGCCAAGGTATAACTAAGATGCTGACTAAGAGTAATGAAGAAGCCATTGAAATAGGAGGAAGGGATCAAGTAAATGTGGTTTTAAGTGAGCTTGAACATGATGAATGGTAATGTGACATACTTTTTTACTTGAAGAATCTTACATGCCTCGATCACCTTGTGGATCATAAAAGAAGGGCCCTGAGACTCAAAGCTATGAAGTATTGTTTGACACAATATGGACTTGGATGGAAAAAACCTGATGGAGTGATTCTTAGGTGTGTTCATAAAGATGAAGCAAAGAAGTTGATCAAGTAGCTCCATTTAGGTTATTGCAGAGGTCACTTTGTTTCCCATAGCACCACACATAATATTTCGAGAGAAGGTTACTATTGCCCCACCTTGTTTTTTGACACATACCGATATGTTAGGTCTTATTAACCCTGGCAATTTTTCTTAGGAATACAACAATTACTTGCTCTTCCATTGAATCCAATGGTGGTCGAAGTGCCTTTCCAACAATGGGGTTTGGATTTTATCGTTGAATTCAAGGAAAACTCTAGAAATGGGTACCGATGGTTTTTAATTTCCACAGATTATTTCACCCAGTGGGTGGAGGATACCCCATCAAAAAATACAATAGAGGAAGTGGTGATGAACTTCCTTGAGGAAAGAATAATCACGATATTTGGTGTTCCTTCCAAGATCACTATAAATAATGCCAAAATTTCAATTCTATTGCATTGAATGAGTTCTGTTTCAAGTATGGGATTGTGTTATCACACTCTTCAAACTACTATACTCAAGGAAATGGATTTGCTGAATCCAACAACAAAAACATCATGAATATTGTGAATAAAATTGTTGGAGATAACAAGAAGAGTTGGGATAGTAAGATTAAATACACCCTATGGGTAGATTGCACGACCACCAAGACTTCCACCGGGAAAACACCTTTTGAATTAGTGTATGGGATGGAAGAAAAATTACCTTTCAACCTCCATATTCCAACCTTAAATTTAGTATGGAATTTTACTACTGATAAGGAAGCATTGCAAGGGAGGACTGATCAACTTGTGAGATGGATGAATCTAGAAGAATCACTTTCGATCAAATGGAAAAAAATCAAGACAAGGTCAAGGGAAATTTTGATCGTAAGACAAGACAAAGAGATTTTCGAGAAGGATATCTTGTCTTGATGTGGGACAAGAGAAGGGAGAAACCTGGGATGCATTAGAAGTTTGATAGTTTGTGGCTTGGTCCTTACCATATCAAGGAGAGATATGGAGTTAATTCTTCTTACCTGGACACTACCGAGGGGAGGAGGATGCCATTACCACTCATTGGGTCTCTCCTCAAGCCCTATTTCTCTGACATGACTTGATGGGCCTCATGCCCCAACTAAGTAGGTGGGTCATTTTCATCTTTGCATTGCATTGTATCATAGTTGCATATGCATGTCATGGCAGTGTAGTTGCATTTGTTTTGATTCACATACATATACTTTATTTACATATTTCTTTTATTGCATCCTTGCATATTATTGTGTTACATTCATTTGACTTGCATACTCATATTGATATGTTGAAATAAAACACAATTTTTTTTTTTCCTTTAGTGTTTTGCTTAAATGTTTGTAGTTTCAAATTTTATCCTATGAATAAAGGGATGAGTTACACCACTCCTCCGATTCTAACATTTTTCTTCAGTGTGTGTAGGAACATGTCATACCAGGATATGCTGAGGTTCTCATGCGCTCTATGATGAGCACATGTCCCTATGTAGTGTTGGGTTTTTATATTCTTTGCAGTGAAAGTCTAGTTGAGGTGGATCGAATGACAATTGAAGTCGAGGTGGATTGACTGACAGCTGAAGTCGAGGTGGATTGACAACAAGTTGAAGGCCGAGGTGTTCGACTGGGTAAAGTTGAAGTTGAAGTTCGAGGTGCTTTGACACGGTAAATACATCGAAAAAAAGTTGAAGAGGTCAACCGACAAGAGGTCAACAAGAAGGCATGTGGCAACCGACTGAAGACCAAATGAAGACCAACTGGTAATCCGACTGTAACATAATCCTGAGATTTGTAGGATTTGTAGCCAATGATATGCATGAATATGTAACCATTTTTGGCTGCCTTTTATTTAGGGTTTTTCCCACTACAAATCCTATAAAGAAGGCATGTTGTAATGCTTTAAAATCTAATCAATAATATTTAGATGAAATCGAAGAGGTTGCTAGTCATGTAGATGTAAGCCAAATTGGCTACAGGGTTGTTCTTATGTAAGCAAGAGGGTATGCCGTTGATTGTGTCTTAGGTGTGGGCCAAGGTTAGACATGTAACCTTTTATTCTAAATGAATAAGACAACAAAAGAGAAGAACGCTCAAGGAATTAGGGTTTTCCCAGTTTGGGTTTCCAAGGTAAAATCTTTGTGTACTGTGTGTTTGCTTTTTTATTTACTTTCTTGATTAAATATTTCTTCCTCTCTTCCTCTCTTCTACTAGGTTTAGTGTGGAAGTGTTCCTCATTTAGTAACATGTGGTTTTAGATCTTGGTTTAACAACCTTGGATTTGAGCTAAACCCTAGGTTTAGTAAGAGTCGTAATTCTGAAATCTTTAAAAGATTATGTTAAATAATGGAAAGCAGCTCGAGAATAGAGATCAAAAAATTCAATGGCCAAAATTTTGAGCTTTGGAAGATTAAAATTGAAAATCTCTATGTAGATTGAGAAAAATGGACAACAGTTTGTCTAGGTACCATGCTGAGAGGTATGCCGATGGAAGAATACGAGAAAATAGAGAGAAGAGCAAGGAGTACGATTCGACTTTGTCTTGTGTTGGCCCTTGACCAAGTTTTAAGGATACTTGGTCATGATTGACCTATTTTTGGGACTTCGATAGGATGTCAAAAACGGAGCACAAGACGAAGAGGAGATTGTGGGATCTCATCCCCTTTTGATGGCTTTTTGGGTTTTTTGATCATGTAACGGGTATGGGAAGGTCGGCCCATGGGTTTACCCATGCCTAAGCCCACTTTTGTAATATATATAGAAGCTAGGCGATGTAGAAAGTAGTGATCGATCTATGTGATCGGAGGATTGTAAGTGCTCTGTGCATACTATGTAAGATTGATAAGGTTAAGTGCAAGGGATTGTAAGAGATAAAGAGGAGGATTTGTGCTAAACATAACTCATGGAAGGAGGATCTAGCGAAGTGTGCAGATCTCCGGTCTTATGCGGAGTAGGGTTTTTGAGGCTTTGTGCATGTAACTGATTAACCGAAGATAATAGAAGAGAAGAAGAGTTGGTGTACGTAGCCCCAGGGTGGGGGTGAACCATGTATATGCTGTGTTGCTTTGCTTTGTGCGATGTGTTGGTGTGTTTATGTGTAACTTGCTATGATATAGATGAATGTTAGATAGAACTAATGTTGCCTTGTGCTTAATAAAGATAAGGAATGTTAGATCTGACCTATGTGAGTATGCTTAGTGCCAAAATATACTAGATCTAATATGTTCCTTTTATGCTAAGTGCTATTAGATGTGGATCTGGTTGAATACTGCGATGCTCTATAATTAGGGTTTGTCTGTGCTATTACTAAGAACTGAATATTGATGAATGTTTACTGCTAAGTGCTATGTTAAATGTTAGAATCACAGATCTGTTTCCCAACTAAGGTTGCAGACATCTAAGTCCTGCAACCACCCTTGCCTCTACCTCGATTGAGACTTCATCTGCTTCGCAGGTGTTGCCTAAAGGGCCGGTAGTTAGGATTTTTTTGGTGCGTTGTTGTAGCGTTGAACCTTGGGTCTGCCCCTGTGCCAACAAATGGTTCGGTTGCCGGGACCTGAAACTGTGATTGCTGGGAACTGAGGAAAAAAAAGCTTTGTGCAAAGATCTGACCTGGAATTGTGAAATCTCTATGCATAGATCTGTCGCTCTAGTGCACAGTATTATACTTGATTCGTGAAGCTCTGTGCTAAAAAAAGAAGTCCGATTTGAAAAAAAGAGGTAAGATCTGAATGCTTTGTGCTCTGATAAAGGTAAGAATAGTGAAATTTTTTAAGATCTGGAAGCTTTGAGCTCTGCTGAAGATAAGATTAGTGGAAATTTTTTCTAAAGTATGGATCTAGGTATCTTTAATAAGATTTATCCTAGCTTGAAAACTAGGGCACTGATAGAGGGAAGAATATTTGATATGAGTAGATCTGATAAGAATAATGAAATATATGTTATACCTATGCATATAAAGAATGTTTGGACTAATGAATGGATGCAAGATCCTAGAAAGAATTTTTTGCAGGTTAGCTACCATAATTCTAGTGTGCAGTACAGGAAAGGCTGGGGATCATTTAAGAGAAAGAGAGGATTAACCCTTTGTTACAGTTGCAGAAGACCGGGACATTTGGCTAAAGAATGCCCTGGAAAGAGACTTCGTTTCCTTTGTTGCAAAGTTATGGACCATGAAGTATTGGATTTCCCTAGAATGATTTCTAAGGTTGAAAGAATGAATATGAACCAAGAAAACCCTAAGGCAGATCCAAAAACTAATATTATGACAAAACCCCAGAAAGGATCAGAAAAAGTATTACTACAGATGCAAGGAACCCTGAATGACCACCGACATATCAGCTTATCAAATATATTCAAAGAAAAAGAATGTATTGAAGTAAGAATAGGAGACTTCGACATTGAATGTGTTCTGGATGAGGAAACACAGGTGAATATCATGACAGAAAGAACCCAAGAAGCTATAGGAAATCCTGCCATCATTCCTTCATTAGGAGGAATAGGATTATTCAGAGGAAAGATGACAACCCTATGTGGAAGACTTACCAGGATATCTATGATTACTCATGGAACTTCGATAGAGGAAGAATTTGAAGTTGTTAAATATATTGAGAATAACGCTCCATTTGCTATGTTATTAGGAAAACAGTGGATTGAAAAAGATCAGACCAGAAGGAAAGAAGAAGAATACTTAGAACAAAAGAAGCAAGAGTTCAAAGATTTCATGACTAGTGTTAGCAACATAAGTCATCCGTGAATTGTAGTAGGGATGAGCCTGATACCCATTAGTTTATATGTCACAATGAGTTATTTAAGGGTGGTCGAATGGTCGCAGACCCAAAAGAATATCGCTTTAACTCAGAAAACTATGCTAGAAATGCACAGGGAAGTGAGGGCCATAACTAACTTCAGTTAGTGGGTTGAGTTTAAAAGGAGAGCAGAGGGAAGACTTGATGAGAAAACGAAAACAAGGCTGCTATGGGAATCCGACCTTCCAACAACTTGAAGAAGAAAAACCCAGGCTCGATGATGATTTCTAGCCCAGGTTTTAGACACTGAAATGTGTCTATAAAAGACACAGTTCCAACAACATGATGATCAAAAATCCATCACCGAGCAGCTTCTACGACTCGAATGGATCCTCCAATTCCGAGCCATTCATTGTAAGGGGGAATAAGGCAACACAAAAAATTGGTTAAAACTGTTGAAAACACTGCAGTGATCAAACCTACATCATCCTACAACATTATGACCCTCGACTGGATCCTCCAATTCCGAGTGTTTTAACAAAGTTTTTACAAAGAGATGGAAAGAGGAAGCTGATTTATATTAATCAGAAAGTCTCAAATCAAAATACATAACAAGGCATAGCTCTGGTGTTAAAACATATTACAAAATGGGAGCTCTGCTCAACCAAAGACCCTTACAAAAATGACAAAACTCCATACTTATACTCAAAATTTTGTTTCTGCAGCAGAGGCGTGCTCGAGTTAATGCATTGAAGGTATTACGTCTGCATGCTTACTGACAGACTATGCATGCAGTCTTCTGTTAGACGCAAGAGCGCTTCAGAACGAACTTGCTGATGAGTTGACTAGCTCACAATCCTTTTTTGGGCTTTCCATTCATGGTGGAAATGATGTTTAACCGCCACCACCTGCCTTAATAAATTCTTCATTGGGATTAGAGAAGGCCTGAGTCAAAACTACACCCAGGAGATGTGACGGCCTCTGCATCCTGCGACCTAGAGTTGAGTTGGATGCCTGTTGGGATGGCTAGGTAGTGGACATGGTCGAGGTTCTGGCGGGGTGATGACGTGATGGGAAGGCTACTGGGTTGTGCGATGGCCATGCAGAGGAAACACGGAGGCTGGGAAGAAGCTGTGGGGTTGACACAGGGGAAGGTGAGGTGTGAGAGGATGAAGGTGATGTGGAATGATATGACATAGGTGGCGAGAGATGAGAGGGGAGATGCGACAGGCAGAATGGTGAATGGAGGACATGTGTGAGGGAGAGAAAGATATAGGGGAGAAAGAGACGTGACAGATAGAGGAGAGAGATGGAGTGGAGGACAACTGTTGGAGGGATAAAGGGGCCACATGTCGACCCGGGATAGGATTGGGGGACGCAAAAAGTGGTTTGATATTCCCAACTTTTGGGCCCGATGTGTGTCTTTGACCGACATGCAGCGCCTTAAAAAACTGCGTCTGTTTTCCCCGGCCTGCTCTAACTTTTTTAACAGTCGTGCATGTTGAGGCCCCGATATGGCCATCGACCATCGATTTGGAGCACTCAAATCTCAGCCGCTCAGATCTATGTGCCTCTTAGCACAACGTGCCAAACAGCCACATCGACCCCAACGAACTTAGGATAAGCGCCATCTAGTGGGTTTTTGGCCACTTTCTTTGCATTTTGTCGCCTTGAGGCCAAATCTAAAGGAAAAAATCACCTCCGCAAGAATATGTGATAAAAACTAGGAGGATTGTGCACTTGATTGAAGAAGAGGAGAGCCAGGCAAAGCTATTTCAAACCATAGATTGGGATGTCGAAGTTGGAAGAACATTAGAAGACCCGCAAAAGATTGAAGTACCTATTCCAAGTACAGGTGAAGTATTACCCTTGATTTCTAGGAAAGGACCTCAACATCTCGAAGTTACTCTGCCAAAAGAAGATAAGAACCATAATGGAAAAAGGAATTCTGAGACAAAGTTCACTGGAAAGAAGGCTAGAAAATAAAGTAAGTAGAGAGTTAAGATTGAAAAGTTACCAAGGGAACTTTGTAGATGAATTTTTTTCAAAATTGGAGCTTTGCCAGAATATCAGAACAATGTCACATGGCACTTCGCCATGGCAAAGCAATATAGCTGTTAGAGACAGTATAATTGTTCAACCGATGACCCGAACGGGTAGAAAGGCATTTATGGTCAAAAAGTTCTCCACCAGACCGTTGGGATCGTGCTACAATAGACATAAGTGAGTTAATGAAGGCTTCTCTCCCGTTGAAAGAGATCCATTGATGAGTTATCTATTTATCCCATCATGCCATGCAACGAGAACACTTTTTCCAATTGTGACTATCAGATCTCGCAACATAGTTTATTTCGCACAGTGATCACCGTGTTAGTGCCATCTATCCCGTTGCATTAACCTTTTACTCTTCGAACCCAAGACATTCAACCACGAGTGTACATGTTGGATGAGCTTAGCGCTGTAAAGGAAATAGTCGAGGAAGTTCTTATTGACATAATGACTAAAAGGGTAATGTCCGAAAGAGAGATGTTTGCAAGTATTCAATAATAATTGACGAGAGGACTGCAAGCCTCTCCGTTGACTGCTCGCAGAGTTGAATCATCCCGACCATCAACAGAAAAGAGAACTAAACATAGAGATGACCTAGCCAATGTGAATATGATCCCATCCAGATTGCCGGATTACATCCCACCTCTGATCAGAGCAGTGAGTCGAGATAGTGTGACAAGGGAATTCGAGTACACCATGATTAATGCGTACCTCCCGAAGGGGATACGCGCAGTTCACACACAACAGGATAAGATCACAACATTGAAGTTCAGTGACTTCAACCTCGAAGATCACAAAAACTACAATACGCTCGCCCTGTATAAGTACCTGACCAAGACGAAGTGAAATAATTCAAAGATAATCACTCAACCGTGGACGATGAACCTCGCATAGTCCACCCTGTTAAATGTAATGAAGATCCCACATTTCGGAAGGCACCAGGAAGTCAATGCCTATGTCAAGCTATTGTTATCATGTTACCATGGTGGCTATTTATGGATAGACCACCGTATTATAGTCGATCTGACACTGATCCATAGGATCATGGGGTTGAGTATACAAGGACCTAACCCGCAGGAGTTATACCCAGGAAAATCCATAGATCGTGTGCTAGCACAGAAGATTAAGGACAAATACGACGATGTTGAGAAGGGGATGTGAGGCTACAAGGTAGCCTCCATCCAGAATGGCGCAGTGCGCCTATCATGTCAGTTAATAGCTGGAAAGATGGTACACAAGAATCGACCCACACAGGTCACGGGATTTGTCGTCGACCGCATGGGGAAGTGTGTAGAAGGCTTACAGATGAACTGGGTGAAGTACCTAGTCAATTAGCTTGAACTAGACTGCCACGAAGCCCTGGATCAGGGATATTAGTTCCATTTCAGATGGCTCCTGATCCTTATCACCTTTGTTGCCTGGGAGATGCCGGAAGGTGCGAACTTCCCGAACATCGATCCATTTGAGCTGCTTGTCGCGAAGTTCGCTGCACTTTGGTACTCAAGTGATATTAACAAATAGTGGCAATCGAATGATGTTTTTCATACGTACTACCTTCAACTGAAGAGATCCATCGAAGCTGAGACTCACATGAATCCAAAAACCTTACAAAGATTCCAACCCCTAATGAATTTCAACGCAGATCGACATTTCATTTACATTACAGTGCGAGCCAATGAACAAAAGGAGCAAGTGCAATCATACTACAAGATTACAGAAGAAGACCTGGAGGAGATCACTAAGGACTGGTCCGCATATCTCCTTATCCCCGCTGACCCTGCAAAGATGTCTGATCCTGAACTGGATAGCCTGGAGACCACTCACAAAGAATAGGACACACCTGGAACCAATAGAAGAAAGAAGACTTAGGAGGTCTAAAATTTAAGCAGCGCCTCAAGGAAGACTACTTCTATATCACCTGAGTGAGGAGGTGATGATGACGTAGAAGAGATTAAGGACATAGGAGATGAACAAAAGAAAGGCGAAGTAACACCACCCAGAGACGAAACTAACCCTTTGAAGAAGAGGGAGGTTTCTCCCCCAAAACCTTCTTCTCGAAAGAAATCAAAGCCACCATGACCAAGATGTAGACTACACTTATTCCTGATGACTTTGACTTCATCATATCAGCTCTAAACGACACTTCACTGGAAATCGCGGAGAAACAAGAAGCTAAGCAGGAATAAATGTACGATAGAATTGAGGTCAAACTCCGAGGGGTAGAGCAGGCTCTTCATTCTAGTCACTCAGTCTCCACTGCGCCTCTGCCATCGGGATAAAAAGAGTTGGGAGATGAGCCATGCCAACTCTGTCGACTAGCAGATGTAACTGAATCTCACCTTCGACAAGCACAAGAAGAAACAAAACAAGACAACCAGGCTTTAAAGCAAGTTCAAGGAGTACTTATAGAACAACGCCGAGTTGCAGAGCAGGAGAAGATTGCTCTCCAGACAAATTTTGATGAGGAGAAAGTGCAAATGAAACAAGAAAAGGAACAATTGCTCATAGGGCAACTCAATGTAAAATAAGCAGTCAACATAGCACTTTGCTCTGTGACAGGCTGCGAGCCATAGGTAGAAGATTGGGTTGAGCATCAAGTAGAGTAGCTTGTGGAATCCATCCAACAACTACAACAAAGAATAACATATTTAGAGCTCCTCACAGTGCCCAACACTCCGCAGGATGTAAGAGACCAAAGAGAAGTGACTACCAGGAGTGCAGTCGAGAGAATAAAGGCTCTTGCCATGGAATGCAAGAAAATCATTGATCACAGTGCCTAGAATTATGAGAAACTCACCGAGAATGCAGAACTGAAGGCACTGGAGTCGCAGCTCCAAGAGGTGAAGCAACAATTAGAAACAATACAGGTGCAGTTGAAGCCCCTGTCAACCATGGAAAGAATGAAGCGATCCCAAAAGAAGTGCACTGCCCAGCAACAGGTCCATAATATTTAGAGCAGAGTCATGGAAGTGACTCAAAGGCTCCAACTTGTACATGATGAGGCTTACAAACTGTTCACAGAGATTGAAGGTCGAGGAGTAGAACTGGAGCAAGTTGTCACTGCAGCAGAACAATGCCTGGAAGGACCTGTGAATGAGGCAATCATCCAAGAGTTCACTCAATAGGAGGTTGTGGCACAAAAAGAAGTCAAAGAAGCTCGAGACAAGATCGAGGTTTTTGAAACAAAACTACCTAGATTAGAGTGACTCGAGATGAGTCACAGGTGAGTGTTGGGGGCCTGTTGGCCCTTGACCAAGTTTTGAGGATACTTGGTCATGATTGACTGATTTTTGGGACTTTGATAGGCTGTTGAAGACAGAGCGCAAGACAGAGAAGAGATCGCAGGATCTCAGCCCCTTTTCAGGGTTTTTTGGGTTTTGGGATCATGTAATGGGTATGGGAAGGTCGACCCATGGGTTTACCCATGCCTAGGACCACTTTTGTAATATATATATATAATCTAGGTGATGTAGAAAGTAGTGATCGATCTATGTGATTAGAATGTGATCAGAGGATTGTAAGTGCTCTGTGCATACTATGTAAGACTGATAAGGCTAAGTGCAAGGGACTGTAAGAGATCGAGAGGAGGATTTGTGCTGAACCTAACTCGGGGAAGGAGGATCTAGAGAAGTGCACAGATCTCCTGTCCTATGCGGAGTAGGGTTTTTGAGGCTCTGTGCATGTAACTGATTAACCGAAGATAATAGAAGAGAATAAGAGTTTGTGGACGTAGCCCTAGGGTGGGGGTGAACCACATATATGCTGTGTTGCTATGCTTTGTGCGATGTGTTGATGTGTTTATGTGTAACTTTCTATGATATAGATGAATGTTAGATAGAACTGATGTTGCTTTGTGCTTAATAAAGAGAAGGAATGTTAGATCTGACCTATGTGAGTATGCTTAGTGCTTGAATCTGCTAGATCTAATATGTTCCTTTTATGCTAAGTGCTATTAGATGTGGTTCTGGTTGAATACTGTGATGCTTTGTAATTAGGGTTTGTCTGCGTTTTTACTAAGAACTAAATATTGATGAATATTTATTGCTAAGTGCTCTGTTAAATGTTAGAATCACAGATCTGTGTCCCAGTTAAGGTTGCAGACATATGAGTCTTGCAACCACCCCTGCCTCTGCCTCGGGTGAGACTTCATATGCTTCATAGGTGTTGCCGAAAGGTATGATATTTAGGTTTTTGTTGGTGTGCTGCTGTAGCATTGAACCCTGGGTCTGCCCCTGTGCCAACATCTTGCAGATTCGGTACTGCTGAATGTCTCAGGTGAAGATTCGACCAAGAAATTGTGGGACAAGTTGGGGATCTTGTACCAGTCAAAATCTCTGTTAAATAAGATGTTTCTCAGAAAGAAACTATATCTTTTGAGGATGAGTGAGGGAATTTCGGTGGTTGAGGATTTAAATGCATTTAATACCATTATAAGCTAGTTTCTTTTGTGGATATTAAAATCACTGAGGAGGAGAAATGTATTAGCCTATTATGTTTTTTTCCAGACTCCTGGGATAGCTTAGTCATGGCTATAAGGAGTAATACAACCAAATTAGTGCTAGAAGACGTGGTTTCATCTCTATTGTTAGAAGAAATGAGAAGGAAGAACATGAAAGGATCGACCAAAGATGATTTAGTGGTGAGAGGTCAACCGATTGATAGAGATAAAGGAAAATTATTTGGTAGAAATTCTAAGTCTAAGGGTATATCTAAATCCCCTCTTCAGTCGACAAGAAGATGCTAGAAATGCGTTAAATATGAGAACTACAAAAGGGAATGCAATTCAAAGGTAATCAAATTTAGTATAGGATCCGATGAGAAGCAGTTGACTGAGAAAAATACGACTCCAGATAAGGGATGCGATGTGTACCTGGCTTCAACTAGTACAAAGTCAGATCAAGATGTTTGGTTGATCGAATCAGGAGCATCCTATCACATGACACCACATAGAGAATGGTTCTGCGAATATGAATAATATGAAGGAGGGGAAGTGTTCTTAGGGGATGAATCAACAACAAAAATTATCAGACGAGGAAGAGTTCGACTGATACTACAGGATGGGAGGTGTAGAACCCTTCCAGGTTTGGAAAGAAACCTGATACATGTCAGCAATATGAGTGATGCAGGGGTGCACACTCTATTTCAGAAGGATTCATGTAAGATGGTTAGAGGTGCAATGGTCTTAATGAAAGGAGTTAGGATTGGAACCCTATACAAGTTACTAGGGAGTGTCAACTTGATTGGATGCAACAACATCGTTGTTCCTGAAGTTGACTCGACTTTGACTTGAATTGACTCGACTGGGGCTGAGTCGATTCAATCGACTCGACAAGTCATCATAAAGTCGACTTGACCATGCTATGGCATGAGAGGATGAGAAAAATTAGAGAGAAAGTACTTTGAGCTATGCATAACAAAGGTATGGTCGAAGAATTTCCTGCATGTAATTTAGAAGTCGAATTTTGTGAACATTATATATATGGAAAACAAAGTCAGGTGAGGTTCCCATCTGGAGTGACAATGGAAAATGGGATTCTAGAATTGGTTCATAGTGATGTGTTTGGTCTATTTTAGTGCCTTCACTTGGTGGATCCATGTATTATTTCTCCTTCATAGATGATTTTTCTAGGAAGACATGGATATATTTCCCGAGGAAGAAATCAAAGGTTTTTGAGAAATTCAAAGTGTTTAAATCTCTTGTAGAAAACCAGACAGATAAGAATATTAAGGTG
>SNQJ01S0070364.1:34719-69705 GCA_010110895.2 Picea sitchensis | reverse complement strand
CTCCCATCAAAATGAACTACAAATGGATTATAAAGAAACTGAACGCTCTCTTTCCATCCTTAAGTCTGATTTTCATGAATTGGAAGAGATGGTTTCTTTAGCCACACAGAAAGAAGATCATAAATGTATACATGATGTGGTTAATGATAGTTCTGAAGAATATGTTGCAATCAGGGACATCCATCATTGTAATTCAGATGTTGGCAATCTTCGGGAGGATAATCATAGCATTGATGCTTTTGACATTGTACCAAACACATCTACTTATTTAGGTTGTCATGAATATGATGTTGTTCCCTTCGAAAACCCCAAAAGAGATGATCAGAAATGTATGCATGTTGTGGTTCATGATCTTCATGAAGAGTATGCTGCTGAAGTGAATACTATTCATCATGATCAAGAGATCAATCATTCACCTCATGATAGCCATAGTGATGCTTTTGTTATTGCATCAAATGCATATCCTGACTTATGTTTTCATGAAGAGGAGATTGTTTCCATTGAAAATTTGAAAAGTGAAGAGCAGATTTTAATATCAGCGAGTAGCAGTTACAAATCTGCAGTGGATGTGGAGGACAGCCTACCATTTCCAGATTTGCAGAAAAAGACAGAGTGCAGCAGACATTTGCAGGAAGGGCAGCAGAAAGATTCAGATCAGCAGTCCGTATTATATATTCTTCAAGCAGATCTCGAGCAGCCTTATGTTGTCATGAAGGGGAGATTGTTCCCATTGAAAATTTGAAAAGTGAAGAGCAGATTTTAACATCAAGGAGGGTCAAAGCATGTGACTGGCAGTTGGGATGGAGGACAAATTTCACTACTTCTAGATTTGCAGAAAGACGAAAGTGCAACAGTATTTCCAGTGAAGGGCAGCAGAAAGATTCAGATCAACAACACCAGATATATATTCTTCAAGCAAATCCTCGAAAGTGTTCGCATCCAACAAAGGTGATTAAAAGATATTTTTCAAAGATCTCTTCCATTTCACAAATTGGAGCAAAGAAATAAAGAGGTATTTTCATTTCCTGACATTTATGACCCCATTGATAACTATTTCCAATCAATGAGCAGCAAGTGTTTTAAAACATTTTTGTCAGACGGCGGACAATTTTGTTTCCTCGTTTATCAACTATATTTCAAGGCCATATGGCTTCCATCATTTTAAGGCTAAGATCAAGAACAAGCCAACAAATCACTTTCTCGACATGGCTTCATTGGAAGCACGCTTCACTTGATCAAGCAGTCTCTACTGGTTAGTGTAGAAGTAGATAGAAAATAAGCTCTTCATAATGAAAGCGCTAGATCTTTTCAGCTTTGTTCGGCCATGAATAAGCAAGGAAAGCAGACCGCATGAAAGCTACAGTTTGCGAGGGATCGCTAAAGACTTGATGTGACTCCATGCCCAATGCTACTATAGGTTTGCAGAGGGATCGATGCTAAAGGCTTGATGGATCAGTGTTAAAGGCTTGATGACTCCATGCCCAATGCTAAAGGCTACTGAACTACTTGTTCTTGGAGACCTCACAGGGAAGTATCCATCCCGCCATTGTATACATCTCCCAAAATAGTTAACTTCACATTTTGGGTGATGAATGGGTCAAAAAATTCTATTTCGTGGACTCATGGCCTTCAAAAATCCAGTACCAATTTTCGCCAGCTAACTAAGTCTCATGGAAGTTTACTTCACTGTCGAACACGCTTCGCAGCCTAAGATGGTTTGCCGCACGACTTTAGTCACTTAAAATGTTTCCATTGAGCAAATTTAAAGATCGCGGTTCAGATCACCAGCATCATCAAGCTGCAGTCCATTCATCATATCAATTTGTTGATCTTCTGGAGAATAATCGTGCACTAAGTTCGTGTATTGGTTAGACATAGCAAAGATCTGAAATCCTCCAATACAGGTGCGCAACTGAAGCTTTATTCGTGTTCAAAGGGTAACAGATGGTTCAAATCTCGAATCACGGAGTAAAATTAATGATACAGCTGTGCGTTTCATAATCATTGGATTAAATTTTGTTTCTATGAGTTAAATTTGAGAAATTCGCTCCTTGATTTCAGTTTACAGGAATATGCACTAAATCTCTGTAGACCCAATTTCCCAGTCTTGCGTGTCCAATTAAGTGGCAAAGGAAGTTATTGTGGATCTTGTTAGTCAAGGCTACGATGCTGGAATTTCTTCTCATAGCCTTCGTGAACTGCCTGCTCCACTATCGGTTTTCTTCCATAGATTTCATTACTTTCAAGGTACTCACCACAGCTATCAACAGAGCTTTCTACTCATAAATGGGAAGGTCCAACATTATTAAATTATGTGCTTATAATAATGGATGTCATGATTGAAACAGTAGTAGGAAAGTCCGTTGGGGTTTTGAGGCAACTTAAAGGAATCACTGCTACATATAGAATGACAAATAAACCACTTCCAGTTCGTCATTCACCATATATCTTTGGCGTGCTTCAACCTTTGAAGGCATTCCTTGAGGGAGAGCTTACCATATATTTGACAGAAAAGATGCCGAACTTCCAGTCAGATGAGATAATTCATCACACCTGCATAATAAGTTGGGCATGGGAACTGTAATGGAAAGGTTACCGTAAGTCAATGCAACGCATATATAGCGCAGCCCAAAGGATTTAAACGTACGGCACGATTCATCGATGGCAAATATCTCTTTGGACAATCACCTGATCTCAGACGCAGCTTTTTACATTCGAAATATGGACATCTCCCTATCGCCTTATGCTGCAACTGAAATCCATGTCTATACCTCACTATGGCAGTGTGTTACTCCTCCAGAATTTTCCATTTGGAATGTTATCCACACATTGATGGAAGGATCAACAGCAAGTCTATGAACTCATTGATTATGCTAAAATCATCTCACTAATGTTGTGTACTTGTGGTTATAAGATACAGATGGATGAACATCAACATCCAAGTGGCATATCAGTTACATTGTTGACTCTTCAATCAATATATGCACAGAATGATGATGAGAAACCTGAATTTGAATATGAATCAAGAAACACAACATGGCATATGTTTGCAGGGATTACGAGCTTTTACTCATGAACTTTTCTACTAGATATATATTTGAATATAATAATGCTCATCCAGGCTCTGTCAAACCACAAAATACAAAGACAACAAATTTGAGATTATCATGGAATTACCGCACTATCCGTGATCGGTTGAGAAGTTCTCCTTTGTTCAATAACAAGATGCGCCTATATATTCTTCCGAGGCTTTAGTCCAAATGGATTTTTAGAAATTGAGCCAAGCTCAAAGGAAATGACCTGGGAGGAGGTGACAGCATACCACCTCGTGAGTTTTCGAGCTAAATCATATAAGAATGTTGACACAAAACAAAATTGAGTTTATAGTTTACTCCAGATACGTGATCTGGGCGTCACAACATACATAACCTCGATCCGACCCTTCCTCCTGGATTTTATTTGTAAGAATGGAGAGGTCGTTAAGATGCTTAACTATACCCAAAAACAGGCCTGGTGTGGTGTGTGTTGATACAGGCGGACAACATGCTCTCACTGATTTGTGAATGCAAACCTTGCCCAAAGTGGAAATTGAAGATTCAAAGATAGCCTTTAAGAATGTACAAGAAATCCAATAGAATTCATTGAAGGAAATCTGAATCATTTGTCCATAGTGAAAGCAGAAGGACCTTTGGCAGAGTCTTCTACAAATAGACCAAGATCAGCTAATTGAGATATCAAGGAGGAGGGACATCACCAAAGGCAACCAACAAGGTAATGTATTTCGCAGCTTTTGTAGTTTTGAAAAGCCCCACTTCTTCGGGTTTAGGCGCAGCCTAGGAGTGCTCTCCTTACAATCCACCTAAAGGGGCTTCCTGGATAAGGCATTCAAACTCAATAATTTTAATCAATCAAAGCCCCAGAACCTTTAATGAGCTAATTTTTGCCCAGATCAGAAATTTTTTAGTCTGAATGGTTTGAATCCTTTGCAAATGAATGATGAATGAATTATCGTGACAAATCAAATGATGATTTTGATAGATAAGGAAAAAGAAGAAGAGTTTCAATCAGCTTTGGTGCCTTTTCAATGGCGTATCGTGGTTTTTGCACACTTCAACAAACTCGATTTTCATTCTTGGAGGGTTAAATCAATAGCTTTGGGAGGCTAGATTACACTTCATCATCACTTTACTATTCTTAAAAGATCATATGTGGATTGACCCCGCCTATGATCTTTCCCTTATTTCTTGTAAATATAGTTTGACCTTCTGTTTTTAGTAAATTAGATCCATTCTTTCAGGATCTGTAAACTATTTCTTAAGGCTATAAAGCCAAAGACATTTGAGAACAAAGGGGTTCAAATTCCTCGATACACATTAGGCTATTGTACTAAGACTCTCATTTTTTAATACAGATCACAGGTTCCTTTCCATTTTGGTGTCAGTTTTCCACATTTCCTCTGCACTGTTATCTTGTTGTCAAGTCTTGAATGGATGTTATCCCATTGTTTGGCTCATGACATGATAATCAGTCTCTTAGTTGTTTATCAGACCCTACTTTGTACTGGTTTATGAACAATCTTTTCTTCACCCACTGAAAGCTATTTTACTGTTTAACCAATCTTGGAGAGCGTTGTTTCATTTGATTACATTGTGAGTTGTCTTCTCATTAGTTACTTTCTGTTATCCCATTGATCCAACCTTTCATTATATATAATTTCTTAAGTTACCAAGCACCTTTGGTCTGCAACCACAAAGGGTTTCTTGGAGTGATAACAGGTCATACCTTCCACTTCAATCATATGTGACTGATATTCTTCTTTCTTTTTGTCTAGGGATGCGTAGATCCTTGGTACACTTATGCCCATGTCCTCCAATGTTTGTTCCTATTGAAAATTGTGGACAACTCTCACCTTTTCATTTATGTGGGGGCAATCTTTGTACCTATGATTTCCTTTACAACCCCAACATTCCATAGGTGGTTGTCTTGGAATTTGCCCACCTATTTCAGCCTTCCTGGGCTCTCTAAAACCTGGCTATCCTTGAGGGATATTTCTAAAAAAGGATGGCTTAGTTCCCTTCTTCCTTTGATCCATCTTGAATTTATTCTTGTCTTCCCAAGCCTTCCGAAAAGTGGGCTTTTCTCTTTGCTTCTCATATAAGAATTTTTCTCCTTATAGTTTCTTCCATAGTTTTAGGATCATCATACTGGATCTTGTCACTGATGGGAGATGGTAGTCCACTCAGATACCTTTGAATTTTGACAGTCTCATCTTTGATGAAAGGGACATACTTCATCAATTCCAAAAACCTTCGTTCATATTCATCAATGGTCATGCTACCCAGCTTGAGTTCAAAGAACTCTTTTATCTTTCTGTCATAGTATCTCTTAGTCAAGTATTTATTTTCAAAATACTTCTTTAATTCCTTCCAAGTAACATTTTTATCTTTTATGTGTTGCACCTGCACAAGTTGATCCCACCACATGGATTCCTTTCCTTTCAGTTGATACATTGTAATTCTTCCTTCTGCGTGAGAGGAATGATTCTGTAGTTGGAAATATTTCCTCATGCCAAGAAGCCATCTCTCGACATCTTCCTCCTTCTTGTTCTCTCCATCAAATGTGGGAGGGTTAATCTTGTTCATTTCACCCTTCAGTTCATCCACTCCATATCTCTTATGCTTTCTAATAGGAGATGGGCTTGAACTATTGTGTGCCCTCCTCTTGGAGTGCCCTTGGGAGTGATGATGGTGTCTGCCAACACTTCTTGATTTCCTCTATTCATCAAGAGACCCGTGACTTCCTAATTTACTAGAGTCACTCACCTTATCCAATTTCTTTTCTATCATTTTCAGGATCTGTATCAACTTTATGTTGAATTCTCCCTGTTGTTCCCTGGCTTTCATGAGCTTTTTTTTATCTGCTCGGTGAGTTTGGACATATTTCTGCAATCTTTAAATGATATTCATCATGTCTTTCCCTCATCTATCTCTTCTCCATGCCCATTGGAGTTTGATCCTTCAACTCCCAAATGGACATCCATTCCTTTAGCTTCATTTTCTAAACTAAAAGAATTATGTGCCTCCTCCATTTCTCTGCACTAAGTGGCAATTCGGTTTGGTTCTAACAATCGTTAACTCTACAAACACAATGTGCAGTCAACCGAAAATTTCCAGGCCATCAGTCCTTAACCAATTCCAAAATATTCATAAACCAATCTGATTCAAGAAAATTTTCATATTCCTTTTTCTTTCTGAGCTCTGCTCTGCAATGATTTTTTGGGCACTAGCCCCTTTTTTCTTAGCCCCCAACCCATGCGACCATGGGCTGTGGCCAAGTGCTACATTGATAGCCACTTATTTGGGATTTTGAAGTTTTCAAAGCACATCACAACAAATCTATCAGAGTTCTGAATTAACAAACTTGCGAAGTAGAGTGGATCAACACTCCACGACTATCCAACATCCAATGGTTGACACCCACTGTGGAACTTCAGGCATCTGAGCTCCAGAACTTTGGAGCTTCAGAGCTTCGAAGCTTCAAGACTTCAAAGGATTTCACATCTGCACACCCCCAACGCCCCGAATCGTTAATCTTTGAACACTTCCATGTCACCTTTGGTGATGTTAATACGTCTTGTCACCTTGGCATTACAAAACTTTTGAAAGTTATTCCTTTTGTTCCCTTATGAAACATTCTTTCGGAGTGTCAAGTCTCCGAACTTCACAACTAGCACCATGTGTCCACTGGGACCCACAACTTATGTACTTGAACTAAGATACCGAATAGTCACATCACTTAACGTCTTTCAAATTGCGGGTGCATGCATCCGCAGTATGGAGTAACCCACCTTTCATCCCGTAATTCCTCTGATGCTGACACGTAATCCCCAGGTAAAACTGTGGTTTGGATTGTGGGACCACCCTGAGAAATTAATTCCCATGCAATTTGGGTCGCTGCAATTCCTCCTGGTTGTCGATCTGGATGTATCATGATCAACGCCAGTGTGGACCCGCTGACCTTTAACTATGTTATTCAACCTCAAGGCCCACATAGTACAACTGCCAACATTCCAGGTGGGGTAACGTGGCAGGTATAGGAGAGGTCCACGTCACCTCTAGGTGACGCCATCATGACTCACCACTTCAGCTCTTTGGGCTTCAGAAATTCGAACTTCGGTAGTTTCAACTCCTCTACGCTCGCTTTTGCCTAGGGCACTTTCCCCCGAAGTTCATGATCTATCGAAGTGTGTCCTCCTCCATGATAAACTACAATGAGTGACTTTGGCACTTTAGGCTTTGGTAGTTTCAAAATCACAACACTTGCCTCCTCCCGAAGTACATGATCTCTTGACACGTGTCCCCCCCTTGATCTGACGACCACTATCCACTTTGAATATTCGGTCTTCGGGAGTTTCAGACTCCTGCACACTCGTTCCTCCCAGAGTGCTCTCACCCGAAGTTCATAATCTGTGGACGTGTGTCCTTCGCAATGGACGGTTGCGATCTACTTCGTCCTTCAAGACTTCGGGAGTTTGTCACACTCCACACTTGAAATCCTCCGAAGTGACTTTCCCCGAAGTCTCAGATCTATTAACACGTACCCCTCTAACGAAAAATGACCAGGATCTACTTCGGCTATTTCGCTTTCTCCTCGATCACAGAACTTATGAAGTGCTCTCACTCCGGAGTTGTGGATCTTGCGCCATCTATCAACCTGGATCGGACGATTGTTAATCCTTTGCGCTCAGATCTGACGGCTTGGGATCTGTTTCCTCCTCAGTGCTCTCCTTTTCTTTCCTGGAAATGGATCTAACAGTCCAGAGTCCTTCCAACAACATATTTGACGTCTATTTTCTCTCCTCCTCCTGAGCTTCTTTTCTTGAACCCCTTTCTCCTTAGAGGGCTACTTCGACACTTAGTCGACTTTCGGATCTGTGCACTCCTTGCAACAAATCTTTGAATCCCTTCACGAGAAAACTCAAGGTGTTTATCCCAAGATTTTTGAGTCAAAGAATTTGTCGACACACTCTGATGGGTATTCTATATGCACTAAAAACACACTAAAAACCCTCAATTAAATTGTCAACCCAGGGTAAGTAAACTTAGAGTTGTAGCAATATATATGCCAAGGTAGAAGGGATGGTAGTAGTATAGTCTAACTAAGGAAGTGGCTATCTAAGGGCTAATCTATTCAAGAAAAAACTATTAATGATCAAACCCTACTAAGAAACTCAAACTATGTACCCTAAGTAACCTTTGAACAAAGGATCAATGGATAGTTGTAAGAAAGCAAATGAAAACCCTACTTAAAGCAAACTAGTTTAATCATAACAATAAGCAAAAGCAAACTATCTACCTAATAAGCAATAGTGACAACAAACTACTTTAATTAACCTACTCAAATTCAATAAGCAACTACCCTATCAAAGCAAAATAGACAAGCAAGAAACTAACCTAGGATAACTTATACAACAAGTAAACTAATCAATAAGCAACTAATTAAGCTAAGAAACAAGTGAACTCTATTCTTAATTTAAAATTCACAACTATTTACAAAAGGAAATCTACTGAATTGAAAGCATTATGATGATAAAAGAAATTAACAACTAATCTTTAACCTATGATAAGCAAGCTATCCTTTAATCTACCAAAGGAAGAAGACTATCTTCTAATCTATGAAATAAAGAAAACTCAAATGTAGTGTTGATGGTTATGCGAATGTCTCTGTTGTCTTATAATATCACAATGGCACTTAACAATGAACGATAATTCAAGAGGAATAAATTCGATATTGACTTCAATAGCAAAGTGGAAAGTGTGAATTAGGCAATCCAGTGAGAACTTAGCCATTATGGAAACAACATCAATTATCCTGCATATCCATGTGATTATTCAATCATACATTAATCATCAACAGTATAAAGATACTTTCCTAGTAAATTCAATTGCACTCTATATTAATTAAGAAAATTCATACTAAGATTCATAACTAAAATCTAAATTCAATAATCAACTTTGAATTGAAATTGCAACCTAGAGCTAAGAAAGTGATTGCATGAAGTAAACTAAACTAGTCCTATTTTGACAATTCAATTTGAAAAAAGAGAAAATACTCATAAACAGAAATTAAACACTATTCCAGCATATGACAAGTAATGAAATGAGCAAACTAAATAACAAATAGATAAACAAAACTAAACAGTAATTGGATAAGCAATGAAAACTAAAACTAACACTATCCATCCACTGAAGCCCTGTCAAAGAAATCATGAATTAAAACTTTGTTTTAAACTTTATTTTAAACTTTGTTTCAGCCTAAAGAAAGTCTAATCTATCATCTAATCACACACGGAGTTAGTATCTAAGCTTGCAAGCTTGCTTCTACTAACTAGAAAGTCATTTCATATTAACAAGATCCTTCATAACAACCTGCAAAAGAAACTAAAACAATTAAGCTATAGTAGCAATTTATACAATAAGAAAGAAAAATGAAAATTCATGTACAGGAAAAGAAATAAAAAGACATCTACGCTATTCAATTCACAAGAAAACTCATAGTATATTCACCCAAACTGTTGGTGGGCCCCCCAGCAAGTCGTGGTTACTTTTAAAAGGAGCACCACGAGCTTCAACAACACGAATTCACCATTAAAACTAAAAAAACAGTCTTTACACAGTCTTAGCAAAATGAAAATAGAAAAACAAAGTGAAATTGTCTTTTCTCTCTAACACATGAATTCTTAACTTTTGGCTGACAATTGAGGTGGTATTTATAAGTTTTACAAGCTGAGAGGTCGACCATTGGAAGGGTCGAGCCTCTCTAAAAATAGTAAATTGCATTTAAGATGCTCTAACTGTCAGTGGCTTCTAGAAATGAGGCGAGCCAATAATCGCCTAACATAACAACCCAAATTGATTTGTCAAGAGTTCAGTAGCTCGAGGTCACGAGCACAAGAAAAACCCATGTCTCTGATTCACCCATTGTTGGCCACCAATACCATAACCACCAAATATCCCATCGTTTTTGTGCAGGACTGAGTGTTGGATGGAGTACCGGACTGAGTGTCGGATGGAGTATCGGACTAAGTTCTGAAAGTAATAACAAGCTGCATTTTTTCCCTGTGACATACAAAACATGAATTAGTTTCCTGGGATCATAAAAACATACTGATTTAAACTCAAAATCATCGCAAAACATGAAATATGCATACCTGGTGTGGATCATAGTGATTTGACACAAAATCTCTTCAAAAACTTCTTCAAAACATGAAAACACATATACACATTCGGCAAAAAGGATCTAATTAACGTCATAAAATCAGTCATATCATGGGCCCAACATTACCCCCACACCTATGATTTTGCAGATCCCACTGCAAACAAAAATAAATTACCCCTCATGACTAAGATTGAAGAGGAGGATCAGCTTTAGAAGCTTCTCCTTCTTGCTGTGAAGACTTTTCCTTATGCTTCTTGTGTTGTTTCAGTTGTGCTCTGAGGCTGCGGTTGGATTTGGTTATCTCGTCAACCAACCGTTGAAGGGAATTTAACTTTGCTTGGAGGAATGCATTATCATGGTGAAGATGTGTGTCCATTGTCTTCCTTTTTTCCAACTATTGCAGTAGCTGAAAATTCTCTTTTTGTAGCTTCTCAATGGCTAGAGTAGAATCAGTTATCTTGGAGGAAGGCTTAGATCTTTTGAAATATGTGGACAATCTATCATTCTTAGGATCTGGGGTAGGCATCGGTGAGGTAGGAGTAATAGGGGGTTGATGAGGAGAAGTAGGTTCAGATTTTGTCTTTATTTGCGGCTTGAATTCATCTATGGTCACTTCCGTAGGTCTTTTGTGAGGACTCTCGAGATCGGAGGACACTTGGATAGGGTTCAAAGTATTCAGGGGTTTTGCATAAGGTTTTCCTCTTGTGATTCGGGTACTCTTTCGAAAGGGTCCTCTATTGAATCGATTAGCTCCTCTCCTATTGGTGGGAACTGTAGGAAAGTCTTGTTGAATTACTTCTTGGAGATTTTTGGGTGTAGGATCAAGAGATATTGAAGGAATCAGAGGGTTAACAATAGGCTTCTTGGTCTTTTTGCCCGATGAGGCTGCAGGGGTTTCAATAAGCTTCTTGAATTTTTCCGGTAAAGAAATGGCTTGTGCAGGAGGGTTTGGAGTCCTTGGAGAGTGGGGTTTGGATGGGGAAATATTCCTTAGATCCAATGTATTTTTGCTGGTCTTGATCGTCAAGTGAGGGTTGGCAAATTGATAAATGAATGCATCCCAAGTTTTCCCCTATTTTTATAATTCGGCTAAAACAAGGAGTTTGATCAATCCATGGTGAAATAGGTTGTTATGGGGTTTGGTTACATTCTTCCTCACTTGAGAGGACGTATTCTCCAAGCTCTTTAGAAAGTAGACGGGAAAATTCAATGGTTTGTTGAATTGAAAATGAGCCAACAATCTGAAATGACAGGCTTTAAAGGTGGAAAATCTACCTTCACATGTGATCAACCTGGTGATGAATATGAGAGGGTTGATTTTTTCCTCTTTTATCCATTCCTTGGAGTATCCTTTTTCTCTGGAGATGTTCTGGAATTATGTCTTAAAAACCCTGTTATAGCTTGAGCGTAACAGCTGGTGGTTTTTAAACCATCTATATCCCACTCTTGGAAGCTTCGTGGATGCAGCTATGGATTCCTATGAGACACCAAAGGTAAGAGACCCCATGCGCGCTATCTTCCCATCAAAACTGAGGGATAATTGCATTGATATGCCATCATCATGGCCCTACAAGTGGGATAAAAATGGCCCCCAACCTACGCACAAAAACACCTCCTTGCACTGTGCAAACTCAGGAATGGAAAAAAGGTCTACGTAGGAAGAGGGTTCATACCTCTTGGGCATCGTGATGATGTGAAGAAATGAACAGAGGAAAAATTCACCAAGAGAGGGTGTGATCAGGTCAAAGAATGGCACGAATTGAACAAAGGTCGAGCGCAATTTGAACAGAGGAACGAAAGACAGAGGCTGAGCATGTTCTTAAAACATGGGCAAATGAAAATGGCATAGGTGAATTGGGATAATAGGTAACCCAATCCCGTTTTTGAATGCGCCTAGGGTGGAATTAGTTGCACACATGCATGCACGAGTTTCCATGTGTGAGCAATTTTGAATTCAAAGGCGCATTTTTTTTTTTTGGGCAGTTTTTGCTATTTTTAGCGAATTTGTAAATTAATCCCGGATTAAGGGATTAGGGTTTTGGTATCTACGGAATACCTAAAAAAATTGTATATATTGTATGGCGAATGTTGAAATTCAATATAATGAAAATAAGAAAGGTTTTCCCGGTTGAGGGTTTCTGATATAAAATCTCTGTGTACTCTGTGTATGAGCCATTGATTAATTTTTGTATTGCTTAAGAATCTATATGCATTGCTTTACTTCACAGGTTTACAACTTACATTTTTGGGGGGAAATATTAATGATGCACAGTTAGATCAATGTCCAAGTCTTTTGACTTGGACATTTGATCATGAAAATTTCTAAAGTTTGCATCCTCAATCTTGATTGCCTTCAACCAATTCAATTAAATGTCATTGATTCCTGGTTGCCTGAAATTGTGTACAGTTACTGGTGTGTAAATTCATATGGAACTTCATTGGGAACTTCATACGGCACCTCATACGACACTTCATACATCGCCTCTGTGTTAAATACATTTTTACCTCATGTAATGGATAGCCTGCAATATTGAAATGGTTTTGACAGTCACAGTGATTAAGAGCAGAGGCAAAATGTTCCATTGTTGTTGATTTTTCCACCATGCTCACTCAATCCTCTTGCATAGAACATGTAATGTCAATCCTACAATGAACAACCTATAACAAAAATAAACCAACAGAATGGTCTGTTAAGGACATGTACAACAATTTATAGCACACAGGAGTTTAGCACTTCAAAAATAAAATGATTGTTGATGTAATAACTTGTATCATGAAAATAATACAATTTTTTTTACAAAGATTTACTTCTCTAGGAAATGATCATTTGTCAACTCATAGACCCCTCCCCCACACCTAAGTATTGTGACACCTCACAATCAAAAGTATAGGAAACCATCCAGTTCTCCCAATAGCGGAAGATTTACAGTTTGTAAAGTATAAATATAAATTTCACAGATTGGTCTGACAAGACAGTTAGAAGATGGCCCCACCTAGAGGATAAGAGATCCTATATATAGATAAGAAGAGGTAGACAAGAGAGTTTCAAAATAGTCTTAGAGTTAGTTCCCAATGGAAATTTTATGGAGTTCATTAACCTTAGCTTAACCATACATACTTCATGTCAGCTTTGTCTGCAAGTAATGTCGTACATCAGGACAAGTTTAGATTTATTATTTATTTTTTGTCAGATTAACATCCTCTCTAGGTAGAATTCCCCGCTGCCAACAAGCCTATTCAGTACTTTGGCGAGTTTACCTAGTCATACCAAAGGCCGGTACCCACTGCCAGCAGACCTTTTCAGTATCCCGACGGGTTAGCCTCTTACACCCTCAGAGACTGGCCCTCCATCTTTTAATAATTTATGGAGGGACAACACTGAAAACAATTTTTTCTTTCTTTTTTCGATTGGGATGGTATTTATGTTAGAGGATGAATTTCTATTATATTACTTAGTGATTATCCTGATGTAAGGGATACTTAAGTGGATGTGGTCTATCTAAAGATATGATATAATCAAGTTATTTAATGTGTAGTGGATGGTACCATTGAGAAAGAATAGAAAGGTATATTTAGGCTCAACTTGCTTTCTTCTTTTGTAGTATTGTGTTGTTTCCATGACTAACTGCTAATCAGACCTCCTTGTTACTTTTTAATAATGATAATTTACTCACTTACTCAGGTTTCTTGGGAGAAACTGTACAAGAGACTTCTAATCTTGATGGTTACGGTATCACTTCCTTATACAGTGGTGGAGATTTTCAAGAGCAAATGCTTTTAAAATTCCTTAAGAAAAAGAGAAGATGAACATCTTTGCAAAAATATGGCTAATTATAGCAAGTCAATATTCATTTGATGCTTAGAAGACAACAAGATTCAAGTGTAACAATGTTTTGAAGAAAAGTCCTTCTTTTATATTCCCTTGAAACTATCTACTCCTGGTGAGATAAATACCTACAGAAATTTCTAGAATTGCTTATCAACAAAATTCAAAATTATTTACATATGTACAGTAGAAAATTCAGAAAAATTTTCAAGAACAAGGGGGGACTTCCCCATCTACGAAGGCCAGTGCCTTGTCAGTTGACATGACCTGTAGAAAATTCTCTTTGGAAATGGGCTTATGATAAAATTTGAGTCAGTGTCCATTTACTACAAAGGAGACTTGTCCATCGTCGATTGTTTTGATTTTCACAGCTCCATTGTCATATATAGTGACTACCTTGGAAGGGCTCAACCATCGGGTGGTGATTTTTCCTTTGAAGGTTTTAAATCGGGAGTCAAACAACAAAGCCCAATCACCAAATTGGAATTGATTCTTCTTAATAAACTTGTCATGCCACTTTCTCCTCTGGTTTTGGACTAATATTGTTTGTTGGATGGCATCTTGCCTGATCTCATCCAACTCATTCAATTATAGGGCTCATTGTTTCTGAGCCTCGTCTAAGTTTAATCCCAATTATACAACAATACAAAAGGTCCTTACTTGAAATTATATTGGTAGAAGTACTTGTTTCCCGTACACTAGCTCATAAGGGGTATGCCCAGTGGTGTTCCTCCAAGTGGTCTGATATGCCCACAAAGCCTCTGGAAGCCTATCAGCCCAATCCCAATGATGTAATTGAACAGTCTTGGTTAAGATAGCTTCCATAACTTTGTTTGTATATTCTACCTAACGATTGGCTTGCAGGTGGTATGGAGAAGATTTACAGTGTTTAATCCCATATTTCTCTGTTAGCTCTCTCATCATCTTGGAAGTGAATTGAGTTCCTTGGTCTGTAACAATTTCACGATGGACACAGAAGTGGGTAAATATGTGTTNGTGGTATGGAGAAGATTTACAGTGTTTAATCCCATATTTCTCTGTTAGCTCTCTCATCATCTTGGAAGTGAATTGAGTTCCTTGGTCTGTAACAATTTCACGATGGACACAGAAGTGGGTAAATATGTGTTCATAGATGAATTTGACAACAGACTTTTTTGTAGCCCTAAATAGGGATTTTGCGTCTACCCACTTGGTGACATAGTCTGTACAAACCAAAATATAGTTCTTCTTATGGGACATGGGTGAAATCGGTCCTACAAAGTCAAGGGCCCATTTTTCAAAGGTTTCTATCATAACTTGGGCATGCAAGGGAATTTCGTCAGCTGACGTAGGTCTTCCTATCCTTTGGAAACTATCACAACTCCTCACATACTTGGCAGCATCTTTAAAAATGCTAGGCCAATAGTAACCTGAATGTAACACCTTATATGTTGTACGTTTGTCAGAAAAATGGCCACCACATGGTCTATCATGACAACTTTGTATTATTTCTAGTACCTCGTCCTCTCAGACACATCTACGAATAATCAAATAAGAACCTGTGTGAAAAAGGTCATGACCAACCCAAGAGTAATTGGCACTTTGTGTAATAATTTTACGTTTTTCATGAGGTGACAAATGAGACGATAACTTCCTAGTAGCTAGATAGTTTTCCATATCCGCAAACCACAAAGTATTTACAGAGAGGGAAAAAAGGTGCTCATCTGTGAAACTATCATCTACAGGGATATCATCATCCTCATTTTTTATTCGTGAAAGAAAATCAGCTACCACATTATCCTTTCCTGGTCGGTCAAGCACAATGATGTTAAACTCTTGCAATAGCAGGAGCCACCTAGTCACTCGGACATTAGTTATGGGTTTATTCATGAGAAATCTAATGGAGAAATGATCTGTATGTACAAATACTTTGTAACATGTAATTTAGTGGTGGAACTTGTTAATAGCATGAACAACTGCCAAGAATTCCTTCTCGGTAACTATGTAGTTTAACTCAGCAAGGGACAAGCTCTTGCTCACAAAATAAATGGCATAGGATTGTTGGTCCTCTTTCTGCCCTAATACTCCTCCTATTGCAGTGTCAGAGGAATCAATGGATATGTGGAATGGGAGAGTCCAATTGGGCCCTCTAAGAACTGGTTCCACTGACAACTTAGATTTCATGGTTTCAAAGGCAGTTTGACACTGCTCAGTCCAAACAAAATAAACATCTTTTATTAGCAATCCAAACATGGGTGCAACAATCTTTGTAAAATTTTCAATAAACCGCTGGTAGTATCCGACATGTCCAAGAAAGCTTCTCACCTCTTTCTAATTCTTGGGGGGTGGAAGTATGATGATGACCTCAATCTTTACAAGACCGGATTTTATTCCTTCAGATGAAACATGATGTCTTAGAACCACTCCTTCAGTTAACAACATTTTACATTTTTCATGACTTAGAGATAGGTTCATTTCTTGGCATCTGATAAGGAATTTTTCTAAGTTGTCTAAGGCTTCCTCGTAAGTGTTGCCATAAACTATGAAGTAAACTATGTAGACCTCCACACAATCATGAATAAGATCAGAAACTATCGCTAGTACTACCCGTTGAAATGTGGCAGGAGCATTACACAATCCAAATGGTAAGACCCTATAGGCATAGGTGTGCCAAGGACAAGTAAAGTTGGTCTTGTCCTAGTCCTCGGGTGCTATGATAATTTGATCATACTGGTTGTACCCATATAAAAAGAAGAAATACTTCTTCCCAAACAAGGTATCGAGAACTTGGTCAATGAAAGGGAGAGGAAAGTAATCCTTTAGAGTGGCTTTGTTGAGTTCCTATAAATCAACACAAATTGTCCATTTTCCTATCACTTTCTTTGGAACCACTACAAGCGGGGACACCCACTTACTGTCAGAGATGGGATAAATAAATCCGACATTTAATAACTTTTGGATCTCCTCCTTTACTATATCTTTGAGTGTTGGGTTCATTCTTCTCTGGGGTTGCCTAACAAGTGTTACTTCCCCCTGAGTATATATGTGATGGATACATGTGTCAAGGTGTATACCCTTCATGTTAGTGTATTCCCATGCGTATGCTCCTGATTGTTCTTTAAGGATATTTACTAACTGTTTTTGTTGATCTGCATCTAGCTCGGAGTTTATATGTAAGAATTTCCCTGGACTAATCTCGTAGGGCATAGTATAAGACATGGAAGACTCATCTATCTCGAAACACACTATGCACTAAAACACACTAAAAGCCCTCAATTAAATTGTCAACCTGGTGTAAGTAAACTTAGAGTTGTAGAAATATATATGCCAAGGTAGAAGGGCTGGTAGTAGTATAGTCTAACTAAGGAAGTGGCTATCTAAGGGCTAATCTATTCAAGAAAAAACTATTAATTATCAAACCCTACTAAGAAACTCAAACTATGTACCCTAAGTAACCTTTGAATGAAGGATCGATGGATAGTTGTAAGAAAGCAAATGAAAACCCTACTTAAAGCAAACTAGTTCAATCATAACAATAAGCAAAAGTAAACTATCTACCTAATAAGCAATAGCGACAACAAACTACTTTAATTAACCTACTCAAATTCAATAAGCAACTACCCTATCAAAGTGAGAAAATGAACAAGCAACTACCCTATCAAAGAAAAATAGACAAGCAAACAACTAACCTAGGATAACTTCTACAACAAGTAAACTAATCAATAAGCAACTAATTAAGCTAAGAAAGAAGTGAACTATATTCTTAATTTAAACTTCACAACTATTTACAAAAGGAAAACTACTGAATTTAAAGCATTATGATGATAAAAACAATTAACAACTAATCTTTAACCTATGATAAGTAAACTATCATTTAATTTACCAAAGCAAGAAGACTATCTTCTAATCTATGAAAGAAAGAAAACTCAAATGTAGTGTTGATGGTTATGTGAATGTCTCCGGTGTCTTATAATATCACGATGGCACTTAACAATGAACGATAATTCAAGAGGAATAAATTTGATATTGACTTCAATAGAAAAGTGGAAAGTGTGAATTAGGCAATCCAATGAGAACTTAGCCATTATGGAAACAACATCAATTATCCTGCATATCCATGTGATTATTCAATCATACATTAATCATCAACAGTATAAAGATACTTTCCTAGTAAATTCAATTGCACTCTATATTAATTAAGCAAATTCATACTAAGATTCATAACTGAAATTTAAATTCAATAATGAACTTTGAATTGAAATTGCAACCTAGAGCTAAGAAAGAAATTGCATGAAGTAAACTAAACTAGTCCTATTTTGACAATTCAATTTGCAAAAAGAGAAAATACTCATAAGCAGAAATTAAACACTATTCCAGCATATGAAAAGTAATGAAATGAGCAAACTAACTAACAACTAGATAAGAAAAAATAAATAGTAATTGGATAAGCAATGAAAACTAAAACTAACACTATCCATCCACCGAAGCCTTGTCAAAGAAATCATGAATTAAAACTTTGTTTTAAACTTTATTTTAAACTCTGTTTCAGCCTAAAGAAAGTCTAATCTATCATCTAATCAAACACGGGGTTAGTATCCAAGATTGCAAGATTTCTTCTACTAACTAGAAAGTCACTACATATTAACAAGATCCTTCATAACAACCTACAAAAGAAACTAAAACAATTAAGCTATAGAAACAATTTATGCAATAAGAAATCAAAATGACAATTCATGTACAAGAAAAGAAATAAAAAGACATCTACGCTATTCAATTCATAAGAAAACTCATAGGATATTCACCCAGACTGTTGGTGGCCCACCCAACAACTCGTGGTTACTTTTCAAAGGCCCACCACGAGCTTCAACAACACAAATTCACCATTAAAACTAAAAACGCAGTCTTTACACAGTCTTAGCAAAATGAAAATAGAAAAACAGAGAGAAATTGTATTTTCTCTCTAACATGCGACTTCTTAACTTTTTTCTGACCACTGAGGTGATATTTATAAGTTTTACAAGCTAAGAGGTCAACCACTGGAAGGGTCGACCCTCTCTAAAAACAGTAAATTGCATTTAAGATGCTCTAACTGCCAGTGGCTTCTATAAATGAGGCGAGCCAATAATCGCCCAACATAACAACCCAAATCGAGTTGTCAAGAGTTCAGTAGCTGGAGGCCATGAGAACTAGAAAAAACCATGTCTCTAATTCACCCATCGCTGGCCTCCAATACCATAACCGCCAAATCACCCATTGTTTTTGTGCAGGACAGAGTGTCATACGGAGTGTCGGATGGAGTACCAAAGTGAGTGCCAGATAGAGTACCGGACCAAGTGTCAGAAGAAAAAACAAGTTGTGATTTTTCCCTGTGACATACAAAACATGAATTAGCTTCATGGGATCATAAAAACATACTGATTTAAACTCAAAATTGTCACAAAACATGAATTATGCATAACTGGTGTGGATCATAGCGATTTGACACAAAAGGTCTTCAAAAACTTCTTCAAAACATGAAAACGCATATACACATTCGACAAAAAGGATCTAATTAACGTCATAAAATCGGTCATATCATGGGCCCAACACACTCCTTGCACCCAGGGATGCTCTGAACCTCGAATTTTGTCCCTTTCGACAACAATTCACTCTGAAAAATTTGTCTCGTTAACCACTAACATGGCCCATCCAGGCTCAGTGTCAAAACCATGGCGCTGATACCAATTCGTAATGTCCCCAGCCACCAACAGGTCGGGCAATGCCACTACTTGGACACTTCACTTAGATCTGATACCAATTTGTAACGTCCCCAGCCACCAAAAAGTTGGGCAACGCCACAGAGGAACATACATATATATAACATGCATTTCTAATTAATTTAAAACAAATAACACAGAATTACTGTTACCATACAAACTCAAATGGAATTGACAATAAGTCCAACATACAACAGAACACATGATAACATTTCAAGAATCACAGACATACATAATTAAGCACGAAAATGATGCTTATCTTTTAACTTGAGAAAAAACACCAACTGTGTGCATATCTTCCATGAACCTCCCATCCTTAGACCACAATGCTCATCACTCTCAGCAGTGGGTCACCCTCGAGATGGTACTAAACTCCACTGGGAAAGGGATTCCTAGGCTAGGCAATATCAATAGGAAATTCAAATAGTTTAAGAGGAAGGATTATCTCTTAGGAGCCACTTATGCCCACTGCTCACAGACTCTCATTCCCCACATGCATGTCCCACCCCAGGAGTATACACCTTCACTGTCACACAGTCCATCGACTACTCCACCTCCCTTACCTTGGGCTTCAATAACAAGCCTGACCGGAATTCTCAGATCTTTGTAGAAGCTACATGACTCCCTCCCAGAAAAATCACTTCCTCAACACACTCTCTCACCTGGAGAGAGTTTCTCACAGGCCTGACAACCTGGCTCTTCAACCACGGCTTGACAAACCGCCTCTTCAAACCACAATAGCTAAGTCAGGTAAGGAAAGGGATGACTCATTAAATTACAGAGGTGCACAATGGCCGCAGGTTCAACAATGGCGGAAATGGTTGGTTGCATGATTTCTCAGTGCGTGAGTGAAGAGGAGACATGGGGCAGATTGGTCTAGCATAGCGAATATGATGAGAGCGTGAGAGCCCCCAAACTGTCTATGCATGAACCTCCCTGTGTGAGTGCCTTCATGAGTTCCTCAATCCCCCCAAACAACAAGAATTTATCCCTTAAGTCTGCATGTACATGAGCCAACACCTGTCGCTCATGAAGGACGTTCCTTTCCTTTGGAAGTCACATGTCCTCCCCAAGGAACTTAGGATAAAAACATATCCTTCTAAACAACTTTTGGAATAATAATAAATTATTATTCTCTTGGACTTAAGCCCCTAGACTTAGCCCCTCTTTCCAACCTCTCATCCCCCTCTCCCTTACCCATCCTAGTGGAGTATAGTCCCCCATTCTCTTTTATCGTGGTCAGTCTACACGCAACGATGTTTTTATATTAATAATATGAATATTTACATGTACAAAACAGGCTCCTGGCCTTTAACACCTAGGCTCTCCGGCCTACTAACACATAAGCCTACCAGCTTATAATTTCCTGGCTCACCAACCTACAAAACATGTTTACAATTCATAATACAATCGGGGATCGTCCTAGGGATATTACAAAACCCCCCCTCAAAGTACAATGCAAAAAATGAAGAAGGAACAAAAGAATTTGCTAAGCAATTGTGTCCTTCACTCTGAGACGATCATGTACGAAGTAGAACTTTTGCTCAATAAATTTCTTGGTGAAGATGTCTGCAGTCTCTTTGGTAGATGGACAATACTGCAAATTGATGATCCTTTCATGTATTGACTCTCTAATGTAATGCATATGGATCTTTATGTGTTTGTTCCGTTGTCATTTCACTAGGTCTCTAGAAAACTTGAGAGTACTTTGATTGTCATACCAAATGAGAGTCGGATGATGAAACTGGATGCCAAGATCAGCAAGGAAGTTCTAAAGACAAATTTCTGGAATAGTGACGTTGACTTCTCCTTTGTACTCGACCTCTGTTGACGATAGAGAAATAACTGTCATCTTTTTGCTCGACCAACAAATGGGATGAGAACCCAAACTAAACACATACCTAGATCAAAATTAGTGAATACCATGAGATCCACTGCACAACCTACTACATAATGGATTCCATAACCTACGACACTCACTTCAATCCCATTCACTAATTCTTTAAATTTTGACTTAAAAGGATAGTAGCAGATCACCCACTGAGCTACTCTCAGGAATTACACTCACTACTACTACTACATCAATAGTCACTCCTAAAAACAAAAAATAGGAGAGTGTGCAGAAACTTTACGAAGGAAGATATTTTGATGATCAAATCGCCACCTTAATTAGGTAGACCACTTTTCTAGAAGACTTTCCACCAGGTAGGAGAGAATGGGCCCTTGAAAACAAGATCCCTTAAATGGGATTGTTTTGAACTAGTAAATGAGATTTGGGCTTCAATTGTAGCAACTTATTACAATTAGATTTGTAATTGAAATGGTTTTAAATAAATAATTATTTTCACTATAGAAGGAATAGAATCAGTGAATCCCATGAGATCCAATGCACAACCTACTGCATAATGGATTCCATAACCTATGATGCTCACTTCAATCCCATTCGCTAAGTCTTGAAAGTGTGCCTTAAAAGGATAGTAGGAGATCTCCCACTAAGCTACTCTCAGGAGCTACACTCACTACCACTACTACTACTACTACTACTACATCAATAGTCACTCTTGAAAACAAACAATAGGAGAGTGTGCAAAAACTTTACGAAGGAAGATATTTCGATGATCAAATCGCCACCTTAATTAGGTAGACCACTTTCCGAGAAGACTTTCCACCAGGTAGGAGAGCATGGGCCCTTGAAAACATGATCCCTTAAATGGGATAGTTTTGAACCAGTAAATAAGATCTGGGCTTTAATTGGAGCAACTTATTGTAATTAGGTTTGTAATTGAAATGATTTTAAATAAATAATTAATTTCACTATCAAAGGAATAGATATTTTTTATTGTTGCCAACCAAATCAAAGGAATAGATATTTCTTAGTTTCCATCCCAGTGAAGCAACAAACTTTGGAAAGACAAACTTAAGTATAGACTTGAGATACATTCATTAAGGAGAGGGTCACCAGACCCAATTGTTTTTTATTTAGTTACACTCAAATAAAAAAGGAGTCACAAAGGTGGAAGCATAAGAGCTCGTGCCATTTGACTAAGTTAACCTCATTTACTAAGAACCACCAGCGTCTGACACCCTGAATTATGCGGGAAGGAACGAAACCCAAATAAAGCATGTCGTAATATGACTAACCTTCACTGGTAGACAAGTGTGGAAAGATTTTATATTTAAATCCCTTTATCTCATAGAACTTAATTAGTGTGAGCTTCTTTATAAAGGAAAATGGGTCGACCGAAGGAATAGACCCTTCCCTTCTTTAAGAAGGAAAGCAATGGCCGGATGAGAAACAAAATGGTTCTTTCTTTGGAAAACACATATTGGTTTTATTAGTCACCCATATGAAGACTGATGTCTACTTATTAGAACCTTTATGATATATGGGCATAGACCATTAATAATGAATTTATGAATAACTTCCCTGAGGCTTGCTTGGTAGCGCTGGAATTTCCATCCAGGTAGATGATAGGATAGTATAGAGAGGCTAGAGTGTCATGTGACCACTTGTCTCCTATGTGGATGGAAACACCTTTTCAGAGTAGTAAGGTCAAGGGGAGAGGGATTTACTTTCCGATAGGTCGAGGGAAGATGTCATTTGAGGGAGATAGTTGGAATTTGACTCGTTAATATGTATATAATCCCTAAACATATCTAAGGATGCGCTTGGAATCCTTCCATTATAGCTCATGTGGATCTTACATGTACTTGGAAAATTACCCTATTGCATATGAGAGGTCTGGTTGGGTGTGGGTGAGATAGAGAAGGCTCCCCACAAGTTGTCGATACAAGGTGTTTTCCACCATTGGTGTATCCCGTCGATCCTCAAGATGTACCCTAGAAAGAAAGAGTGTGGTTTCTGACTTGCAATCAGTCATGTGGAATCTACCCAAGAGATCCTAAGCATACTTAGTCTGAGATATCTTGATTCCTGGAGCATCCTAACTGATCTCGAGACCAAGGAAATAGTGCAATGGACCCATGTCCATCATAGAGAACCTATCATGCATAATTTATTTAATTGCAACAATGGTTGAGGCCGATTTTCCTATGATAAGGAGTTCATCAACACAAATAACTAAGATTTGATTTGCATTTGACAAAATGATGAGAAAGAAAGTAGGAATCCATCTTCGCGTACCATGCTATAAGCGTCTACTTGAGGCCATAGAGGGAATTTTTTAGTCGGCACACTAAGGATGAGTTTTGAATGAACCCTTGTGGTTTCTCGATGTAAATATCCTCTAATATATCCCCGTTAAGAAAATCATTATTCACATCCATTTGGTGAAATTCCCACCCCATGGTTGTTGCAATGGAAAGGGCCAATCAGATGGAGTCCATATTTGCTACAAGAGCAAAGGTATCATCATATTCTATCCTATGGATCGACTAGAATCCTTTGGCAACCAATATTTCCTTATACTTGCTCACCTGTCCATTTGTTTCTTTCTTGGTCATGTATACCCATATGCATCTGAAAAGCTTCATGTCTGAAGGAAGAGGAACAAAATCCCCAGTCTAGTTCTCAATGAGAGAGTCATACTCATCCTGCATAGCAGCTTCCTAGAATGGATTCCCTACATCCTCTACATAGGCCAGCGAGTCTAAATATAGAATCATGTAGAAATGCATGGGCATCATTGGTTCGATAGCTATGAGTGCATGAGGAGGATCCTCAAATAGAGACCTCATCCTCCCATGATTTTTTGGATCCCCCACAAGGTCTCCTGCTTCATGTAGGGTGGTTTGTGCCCACATGGGAATATGTGGTGGCTCAACATCTACATGTTGATCATCAATATGCTTATCATCTTCTGAATAAAATTCAGAGCTTAGATATTGTAATGTACCCCATCACCCAAGTTGGGTCACGTCACACAAAAACTCTCTCTTTAACATCTCTGATACCATAATGTAACGTACCCAATGCTCAATTGAGAAACATTATGTGTGAAAACTCATTGAATTATTAATATTTACTGCTAATTAAATTCATGTAGCTTACCAGCCGCAAATCACACACAATATTGACCAATTGAATGATACCACAATTTTGAGTGCATCTAGCAGCATATATTAATTACATGAATATAATTGTTCATGCAAATAGTAAACACACAACATTCGTATAAACCATTTACGCAGTGGAGTTAACATAGGAACAAAACATAAACACTTATTTTTTAATGATTAACCAATTGGATACAAACAAAGGATGAACTTCCCAACCATAGGCATTGTTGATATTTTTCTCTCATCAACAATCTATTCCAGAGTTGTGGCTATGATTACACAAGGAGATCCATCCCACTAACTATCCACTCTCCACACAGAGTAGCCCCAAACCCAAGTTCTAGTCTCATAACAGTTTCAAACCTCCAACTCTTTCTTTTCCCCACAACCTGCACTACCCAATGAATGTACTCCCTTCACTGCTCACAGTACCTCAGGTTGTACCATTCGTTTATCAGGGCCACTAGTGAATTTAGTTGGTTGGGAATCACTCAACTGGAAACTCTAGGAACTATCAGTTGTTTCATATTTTCTCACAACAACCTTCATAAGGCTCTAAGTCATTTCCTCCATTGAAAATTGCACTACAGGCTCACAACCCAATTTACAGCCACACAAGCCTATTTCTCAGCATAAAAACACAACCAAACAATGGTTGCCTTCAAGTATACCATGGTTGGTCCTCTTCCTAGCCCTCTTCTCCCCCTTTGTTGACCCAAAATCCCCATGTAAAAATTGTCCCTCGTCTGCATGTGAATTTCATCTTCTTCCTTGATTGCTTGACTCACACTATTCTCAAGGATGATTGTACTTCATCCCATTCTCTCCAATAACTATGGAATGTGACCACTCACACCCACCTTCTTACATGAGTTTAGTGATTGGTCTCAAATACACTCAATCAACAAATAGGAGGTTACACGCAAAGATAGTGATTTCAAGAATGTGGGTTGAATTAATACTCATGAATAACTCCCCCTTGGACCTCTCTCTCTTGTGGAATCATAGCCCCCCATCATTCTTCATCTCTTTCGTATTACAGACAATGATTATTAATTTTATTAATTATTTCAATGTTCATAATATGCAAATCGGTCCTTGGACACATTAAATCAATATGGGCTCTTCGCCCCAACACCTTGACTCACCCGCCTAATTCACATTTACATAATTACATTATAATTCTTGGGGATTATAATTGGGGATGTTACATCCCCTCCCCCTTATTTTTTCACTGTCCTTAGTGCACAACGCCTTACAGGTGTAATTTTATTTTACAATTACAGCTCCCCAACCAATAATCAACATATAGGTTCTTTGGCCCGAAATCACACAGGCATTCCAACCTAAAAAAATTACATAGGCACTATGGCCCCAATACCATAGATACATAGGCACATCCTTCTCCCAAAATCACAAATACAAAGGAACCTTGGCCTGAAACATATACATAAGCCACTATATTCTCCTACAACTATCTCGATTTCCACTGGCTCTCTTCCTCTTGACCCGCCCAACCCAAGGAGTGAACCATTCATTTATCAGGGATAACCCAAGGGATGTGTCATCTGTTTATCAAGGCTAACTCAAGGAATGCACCATTCATTTATCAGGGATAACCCAAGGGATGTCCCATTCGTTTATCAAGGCTAACCCAAGGAATGTACCATTCGTTTATCATGGATAACCCAATGGATGTACCATCCATTTATCAAGGATAACCCAAGGAATGTACCATTCGTTTATCAAGGTCTCTCTGTCACATGTAGCTAGGAATCTCTCAATTGGGAAGTAAAGGGACTCACTACTAGGAAGAATATCAGTAAAAAAAAATAACCAGCAACAACCTTGTTACTGCAGTGCGGCTCACACAAGAGTGCACTCTTCAGGCCTGAAAACCTAGTTCTTTGACATTGAAACTCACACAAGATTTCACTCTTCAATCCTGACAACCTGGTTCTTAGACAGGGAAACTCACGCTAGAGTTCACTCTTTAGGCCTAACAACCTGGTTCTTTGACAATGCAATTCACACTAGAGTTCAATCTTCAGGCCTGACAACCTAGTTCTCCGACAGTGCAACTTACACTAGATTTCACTATTCAGGTCTGACAACCTGGTTCTTCGACAGTGCAACTCACCCTCTAGGCTCAGGCATCCCTTTCATTGTTATACAGTTCCTTGGGCGATCCATCATTTGTCAAGGTGTTCTCATGTAGACAAATGCCAACTTGTTGCTAGACTTGCACTAGCAATATATAACTTGTGGCAACCATCTCATCTACATTACATGCATACAATTAACATGAGACATCATCATATAATTATAAAATTTCAATTATGTTTTACACAGGAAAACAAAATTTCCCAAACATGAGTCTTTTTTCTCATAATTGTTTTTCTCTTGCAATAGTAGATTTTAGTCTTCCATATGGGATTACATCCCTACCATATCCAAGACCATTTTTCCTACAATTTCCTCAACTCCATGAATCCAAACAAATTGTTATTATATCATAACAACTTTCAATTATCAATTTCTCAAATCTGGTTATACAGGAAAATAAAAATTCCCAGGCATGAGATTTGTGTTCTTTATGTTTGGTTCTTGCAGAAGTAGATTTCAATCTTTCTTATGGGTATACATCTTCTCTATATCTAGACCATTTTTCCTACAATTTCCTTAACTTTCTTGCAGCCAAACAATATTTTTAGCACTCATGTATATTTTTAGCAGTTCATGAAATGATATCAAAATTGTATCTACCAAGCAATTCAATCATTTTCAACCATTATTCACATTAAAATGGCATTCTACTATTCATCATATTATCTAGAATAACATTATCATTCATTTTACATGCATTATCACCACATCAATATTTTCATAATTCAATCAAACTTTATTAATAAATAAAACCAATGTGGCAATAATCCTGGCCACATCTACACAATGCATCATTGCATTGATTATGGGATACAATATGTTCATGTAATGTATTCCACCATGTGAGTTGGAAAGTATTTCCCATGTCTTAGAACACCATCCAAAACTTTTCCCACAACCCATCTGATCCTTTAGATACCGTCCTCTTCAACCCATACACAACACTAGGAGCATCATCCCTTAGTGTTATTTAGCATAGGCAAAAAGGTTGCAGTCCAAACCTCAGTTGCATAGGGAATAACCAGCATGCACTTGGATAACACTATATCATTTCCATATCCAAAATCATCATGGACTCACACATGACCATTTCAAATGACATTCATTTTTGCAACAAGAGTAATGTCTCTCGACTTAACTCGGTTATGAATTCATAACCAACATAACAAAATATGCAATTAAATTTCCCATAAATGCATTTGAGCAACAAATAATATTTGCATACTCAAGGCCTCCTTCCTTTCCATCAATTCAAATATTGATATTAGAATGAGGTAATTCCTACCTTCATTCCCTTCAACATTTATATGTTATAACAATCCCAAATGAATACCTGCATGGTTGTTATCAATTTACTTGATGCTACCTGATCTTTTACATTTGTAGAAGCTCGTCTAATCCCTTCACTAATTGTATTGGTCAACATTTTTTCCATCCTCGTTTGTCTTCATATGGATGGATACCATAAGCAACAATATTTTCATGCTATAATCATGTTTCCTGGAAACAAATTCCATCATTAGTTTTATTCAAATAACATAGCATCATTATTTCATATATATATATATATATATATATATATATATACATATATATATTAGTAGACTAATGTTTGTCTATAATCATGCCACCAGCATGTTCATGCATGTCTACATGCACAAACGCACATAAGTATGCACCAAGCATTTGATCTTTCATGCCTATTTTTTGCACATGCATTCTATCTTTATTCTATGCATCATGCATCAATTATATCATGCACTCCACTACATATTAATCAATTATTTAGCTTTATTGTTGTAGATGGTTGTCTTTGAATTTATGTAGAACCTTGCTTCCCTGTGCACTACTATTTTTCTCAATTGTGTACCACTTTCCCTTATTCTACACCTACTATCCAAGCCTCACTTGATCGTTATGTATTTCTAGCCACTAGCTGGTCCACTAGTGTTTCCATCTCGCAACTACTTTATGCAAATAATTATGTCCCAACATCTTTTGGCTAAATTCTCAATATTCATAGTGATGTAACATGTACTATTCCAATTGAATATTAACAATGAAATTTAATGAACCACTTCCCATTTTTCTTGAACAGACCGGCCTTGGAATACCATTATCATTGCCTCGCATTTATGTTGTTTTTTTAATGCAAGCTCAAGCACATGTAGTTTCTTTTCAATTTAGCATGAACTTGAACCATAAACAATGAAGCAACAAAAAATACAATAGCTGTAGTAAACCAAGATCACAAGAAGAATAACCATGCACAAGACACAAAAAGTTATCTTGGGAAAACCCTTCTCAACCAAGGGAAAACCCCAACAACCCTTTACTATATTTCCAAGAGAAGAACCCTCTCCATAGAAAAATCCTAGCACACACAATATGATGCTCTATGACCAAGAAAGATAGCGCATAAGAAGTGTGCACCAAATTTCATCTCACCAAGTTAAGCGTTGAGTGAATGAGATATGATCTACAATGTGGATGTATCTCTCTAATAAATACATGACCTAACTCATCAAATAGATGTGTCTATTGGCACAATCGGGCTGACTTGTACAACTTAATAATATAATTAATCTTTTACATAATATTAATTATCTTTACACAGTAGGGTCGACTTGTACCCTTCATAATACAAATTAGGGTTTTACAATAGTCTTACTCTTTGACAATATAACAAGGGGGCTCACACACATCCTCTAGTGCTCTGCCACTAGGGACAAGTCCACATGTGCTCAACCACAAGGGATGTCACTCTAAAACATATCAACTCAACTAAATCCATAGGAGTACGAAATGGAGAGCCATCTCAAGTCAACTCAACTAAGTCCATAGGAGTACGAAAGGAGACCATCTCAATTCATCTCAACTTAGTCCATAGGAGCATGACAAGAGACCAACACAAGTCATCTCAACTTAGTCTAGAGGAGTACGACTCACCTATCACATATATGTTCTCACATATCATCTCAACTTAGTGCAGAGGAGTACGATCTGGAGAATGTTTCATGAAGCTGCAATCATCAACACTCCCTCTCAGCTAGGGAGGCATTCTCCACCAGGCCAAGTCTCTCACGGAAGTACTCGAGCTCCATCCTGGCAAGCGGTTTGGTGAAGACATCTGCAACTTTCTCGTGTGTAGAAAGGTTTTGCACATGTATTTCTTTCTTCTACACCATATCTCTAATGTAATGCTATTTGATCTCAATGTGTTTCTATTTATCGTGAAACACAAGATTTTCTGAGAGCTTCACACAACTCTGGTTATCGCAATGAATAACGGTGGAATCCATCTCATGTCCAAATAAGTCTGCAAGGATCTTGTGAATCCACACTGCTTTGTATACTGCCACACATAATGCAATGTACTTTGCTTCTGCAGTACTCAAATCCACATAAGTCTATTTCTTGTTGCACCGAGAAACCATGGCAGATTCCAAATTAAAACAACAGCCGGAGGTACTCTTCTGGTCCACTGCACTCCCTGCCAAATATGTGAGAAAGGTTGTCTTCACATCCATCTGATGTAGTATCCAACCCATGGATGCATCAAGGGAAACAATCATACGGATGGAAGTGTATCAGGAAATAGGAGAAAATGTCTCCTCATAATATATTCCCTCCACCTGAGAAAATCCTCTAGCCACAAATCTCACTTTGTACTTCTCGACACTTCCATAAGTTGCATGTTAGATCTTATAGATCCACTTGAAAGTCACTACATGCTTCCCTTTTGGTCTTGGAACAATATCCCACACATCATTATTCATGATGGACTGATAATCTTTGGTCATGGAATCTTGCCAAACCTGTTGACCTGCTTCTTATCCATGATAAGAAGGCTCAGTATCAATGATGTGGCTCATAGTTGAAACATAGCTCAAAAATATTTTTGGTTTCTTTCTCTATCAGAATGTACCACAAGGAGTTGCATGTCCCTCTGTCTCCTGTAGATTTTTTCGATCCCATGCAGGCCTCTTCTAGCCTACTACAATGTCTCTGGGAACATCAACTGGAGCTATGGGATCAACTGGATCAGTAATTGTCTCCCTCTGAATTTTTGAAGGGGGAGAAGGTATTTTCTCTTCTTTCTTCTCACTACCAATCTCCATCTAAGATTCTCTAGATATTTGAAAGGTTATCTCTTCCTCAAAGGTGACATCTCTCCTAACTTTTATTTGTCTTTGACCAGGGATGTAGATCTAGTGTGCCTTCAAAGATTTGTTGTACCCCACAAATATACCCTTTCTTCCTGAAGGGTCTAGCTTGGTCCTCTTTTCCTTGGGTACATGAAAGTATACTGGACACCCAAATATCCTAAAGTGTCCAACCTCGGGATTCACTCCGGTGAAATATTCTTCGAAAGTCATGTTCTTCATAATCTTATGAGGACTCATGTTCTGAATGTACACAACTGTCATGGATGCCTCTGCCCACATAATCATAGGTAGATTTTGATCATGTATCATCACTTTGGTTGCCTCAACAATGGATCTGTTCTTCCTCTCTACAACCTCGTTCTACTGAGGGTTATAAGGAACGATGTACTCCCTCTTGATCCCTATCTCAATACAGAAATCATGGAAATCCATGGAGGTGTACTCTCCTCCATTATCTGATCTCAACACCTTGATCTTCCTCCCGAACAGGTTCTCAACTTGATCTTTAAACTCTTGAAATATCGCAAGGACTCCATCCTTGGTCTTCAAGAAGTAAATCCACGTCTTTCGAGAGTGATCATCGATGAAGAGCACATAGTACAAGTATCTACTCAAGGAAGCAACAAACATAGGTCCACAAACATCTGTTTGTATCAAGTCCAAGATCCCCTTGGATCTACTATCACTACTTAGAAAGGACCCCTTGACATTCTTTCAAAGAGCACAACCTTTGAAAACACCATCATGCTCGATATGTATCTCTGGAAGGCTTGTCACCATATTCCCCAAAGCGAAAAGGGATCTATAATGTAAATGAGCAAGTCTCCTATGCCATAGCTCACTCAAGTTTATAGTATCATGTAATAAGGTATGGACTGGTCGGACATTCAATCTGTACAAACTGTTTTCTCGAACACCAATCACCCGGGAAGAATCCATGCGTGAGTTTTTGTGCCATGCAAGAACTTTTCCTTCATAGAAAATAACCTTGTAGCCTTTATCCTCTAAGGAAGAAACAATTACAAGGTTCCTTTTCATCCCACGTACATATAATACCTCACTTAATTGAAGTGGTATGTCAGAATATAGTTGGAAAGAAGAAGATCCAACTCCCTTCACAGTATATCTAGCATTATCACCAAGTACAACATGTAGACGAGACTCTTTCTCTACAAGGCCTATAAGATGTTCTCTATATCCAGTCATGTGTTTGGAAGCACCATTGTCAATCAACCAGATATCACTATTAGTAGGAACCGTACCTGAGAGTGTTGAAATGAAGAAGAACACCTCATCCTTTATGTCTTCATCTGTCTGAGGTGGTTTTGAATCAACATTGGCAGTGGAGGCATGTTGTCACATACTTGTCACATCTGAAACATTGAATCTTTGATATGTCTTTTCTTTATTCATGACCTTGGGCTACTGAAGTTTTCTTGTCATTGAATTCTTTGTTGAATCTTATTCTATTTCTTTTTCCTTTATTTTCATGAAAAGCAAGGGCTTGATTGTCATTATGATGGGATTCTTACACGCCTCTGGCTATAAGTCTGGTTTCCTCCAGAGTGCATCCTTCTCATAGATGATCAAACTGAGGTAAGTATGCTCTTCCAATGATACTTTGAATGAATGGTTCCCATTGGCTTGGAAAAGCATTGAGAGTAATCATGACAAGATCTCTGTCTGTTATGGTTTCTCCAATGGCACCTAAATGATCACTGATCTCTAAAATCTTCATGAAGAAGGTAGCAATGGTGTCATATTTTGTCAGCTTGAGATTTTGAAGTTGGTGTTTCAATGTAAGAGATATGTTAGTGTTGTTTCTCTCAAACATCTTCTTCAATGCATCATACATTAGATAAGTTGTCTTCAAGGTAGAAATGTGAGGTAGTATATGATATCTTATTGAGTAGATGATTATTTTCCTAGCTTTGACATCATTTGTCTTCCATTCGGTCTTCTCTTCATCGGTTGATGTTGTTGGTAGAGTTCCTTCTATCAATCTCAATATGTCACTCTCTTCTAGAGTGATGTGTAATATTTACTTCCAGGAGATTAAGTTGCTTGATCCATCAATAATATCTTCCACCAAAGTTATGTTCCTCATGGCTTGCAGATTCTTCACAAACCTTAACGGCTAAGCTAGAAACCCTAGATTCAGAAAACCTAACGGTTGGGATAGGATAAAAACCCTAGGTTTCATTGGACTTATGACTGCCAACAAGAAGACTTGGAGAGTCAAAAGAACCCCAGTGAGCTGCAAGAATTCCCCAACGACCTGTAGAAACCCTAGAAACTGAAATCTGCAGAAACCCTAGGGCCGAAAATCCAAACTTCTTCAATTTTGAATCTAAAAGTTGCAGGTCATGCACTCGACTAGGTTGTACCTGTCTGTGAATAATTTAGTCCCAATGCTCAAGGGAAAGTGCTAAAACTAGCTTGACAAGGAAAAGGGTAAGGCTCGTTTTTGCAGTTGCAGCAAGAAGGTGACGACTGGCTTGGAAGTTGCTAGAGTAGCTTGTGTAATGGCTCTTTCCTAAACATTTCTCTAAAACCATGTTGAATTTTTAATGCAAGCTCAATCACATGTAATTTATTTTAAATTTAGCATGAACTTGAACCATAAACAATGCATCAACATTATAAAATACAATAGCTGCAGTAAACCAAGATCACAAGAAGAATAACCATGCACAAGACACAAGAAGTTATCCTAGGAAAACCCTTCTCATCCAAGGGAAAAACCCAACAACCCTTTACTATATTTCCAAGAGAAGAACCATCTCCATAGAAAAATCCTAGTGCACACAATAGGGTGCTCTATGAACAAGAAAGCTAGCGCATAAGAAGTGCGCACTGAATTCCATCTCACCAAGTTAAGCGTTGAGTGAATGAGATATGATCCACAATGGGGATGTATATCTCTAATAAATACATGAACTAACTCATCAAATAGATGTGTATATTGGAACAATAGGTCCAACTTGTACAAGTCAATAATATAATTAATCTTTTACATAATATTAATTATCTTTACACAGTATGGCCGACTTGTACCCTTCATAATACAAATTAAGGTTTTACAATAGTCTTACTCTTTGACAATATAGCAAGGGGTCTCACACACATCCTCTCGTGCTCTACCACTAGGGACAAGTCCACAGGTACTCAACCACAAGGGACGTCACTCTCAAACATATCAACTCAACTAAATCCATAGGAGTACGAACTGGAGAGCCATCTATGCTGGTTGTGGAGCCTGATTATCTTCTTGATTCAGAGGTCTTTGTTTTTCAGACGTGTTTATACCCCATGAAGACTTTACACCCCAGAAGAATGTACACTCCTCCATGCGGGGGAGTGCAGAGAGGGGTTACCCCCTCTGCGGAGTCTGGGGGGTCTGGGGGCAGTGGGGTCATCATCTTTTCTTTTTAAAAGAAATTGTGTTTTAATAATAAATTAATAGTCCTTTATTATGGGAATGTATATTATTTTCAAATTTATTATAATTGATGATGATGATGATGATGATTAACATCCACTAAGACCAAATTGGTCTATCGGAACTTAAGAGGGTAAGTGATTACTTTCAATTATTTAGAATTTTGTTTATGTGCTCGAAAATCATTAAGAGAATCTTTCCAAGATCACCATACTTCTGTTGAGTTAAGAGGTTAGGACGGTTGGTAGTGTGACAAATATTTTGAAAATGAGATCTAATATGGGTATAGGATGGAAAATCTAAGAGAAAGTGATTCTCATATTCAACCTTCTTAGTGTCACAAAGGTGACACACTCTTTCATCCCATGGCGTTTTAGGAATTGACCAATGCCCAGTTTCACTATGGAGCTC
>SNQJ01S0070364.1:16214-31021 GCA_010110895.2 Picea sitchensis | reverse complement strand
TATTTAGATTTGATAATTAATATTTTAGATTGTTACTTTATGTTAACTTTGTTTTAATCTAAATAAACTAATTTTTTTTTTAATTTGATTTTTCATTTTTCCTAAGTGCACTTCCTCTATCATAGTAGTTACCACACTCGTTATGAGTCATTGTCACGCAACTACCATGTGCACTTCTCCATACATGAACTACACCTAACATTGTCATAGTCTCTTTGGTTGATGCACACTTCACTCATGTGTGTGCACCTTCTCCTTGGATGATGCGCATTTCACTCATGTGCATGCACCTTGCACTCTTCTTATAGTGTTTTTCTTCATGTGGTGATTATTTATTGTGTCGAGGACATTAGTGTCTCACACATTTCTAATGCGAGGATTTTTTGAGGATTTTTCGAGGGTCATAACTTTTGACTCGATTATTTGTTTGGGCTGAAAATTTACAGGGAGTTGTGTCTCAAAGAGTTTACTGTCATGTCGATCGGATCAATCTAATTGGACATCATTTCAACATTTTTTCAGGGCCAAATTCCTTCATATAAGGCCTCAAATTGAGGTTTTAATGTTTTTACGGGAATTTTTAATTTTTCAATTATCAGTTATCTTTTAGTTTATGAGCTTAATCAGAAAATTGAGTTGACAAATAGCATCATGCTAGTTAGCTCTTAGTTAGTGGTCAATTTTAGAGTCATGTGAGAATTTTCTAAGTTTAGTTGTTTTTCTAAAATTAGTTGTTTTCGAAAATCTCGAATAGTAGTTATGAGGGGTTGAACTTCGATTGTAATAGTTAGGATGTAGAAGGAATAAAAGAGAGTTATTTTTTCATTCTCCTTTGTTTTCATGGTTTATTTAATCTTGTGAATGAATCTCAGGCTTTGGCTACATCAACTCCTCTCCTCCAACCATCATGTGATTTATTTATCCACGCTCAAATTGCATTTTACTCTTTTCTATCATCACACCAATATTATAATTTATTTTATGCTCATTTGAATCAAACTTTTTTTTTCCAATGTACCATGCATGGGAAACCCTCAGAGACTTCATAGTCGTTGATGGGTGGTAACCAAGGTAAATCATCATCATATACTATAGTATGCCTAACCCCGCAAGGACATAGAGTATTAAAATGTCACATATTGTCGATCCGGGATGTGACCATGAGACTTTTTATTTCAATTCACAACCCTCAACCACTTGAGCTAAATAATCATAATGTTTTTATAACCAAACACCCCACCCTCCAATTCGTAAGTAAGGGTGAGATATTCATCATGACTCACAAAAAGAAAACATGTTACAAACATGATTTCAACTCAAGTGGGGAGGATAACAATTCTTCCTCTCAACCACATAGGCCAAACCCAATTGACATCACTTAGATCACACTTATTTATATTGTACTTACTTATATCATGTTCATCTAATACAATCATGAACTTAATTGTTTTAGAGATGCTCTTGTATTATAAAAGTTTAGAGAATTAAAAAACAAAATCACAAATTTTCTTTGAACTTGGTTGTTTTAAGGATGTTAGTGCATCACAAAGTATACAGAATTGCAAAATAAAATCATATTTTCATGTTTCATCTTCAGTTGACGTTGTAGAGTTCTATGGTGCTTATCTTGCTCATTTTCCAACACATATGATAATGATCCAAATGGACTACCAACATAATTAATTTTTCCTTTTTGTTAAATTTAATTTTGATATCAAATTGCTTTCGTGTAAATGAAGATTTTTACAAATTGTGATAATAAAAGAGTGGGAGATGAAAAGTACTTTCACTTAAAATGTTATGTATATGTTGATATTACATCTTAATTTCAAACTATTTGTAATATTATCGATCTTTATAAATTATTAACTCATCAAAATCAAGGAGATTTAGGAAAACTCATCTCTAATTTTTTAGATTATAATAATAATAATAATAATCTATTTTTAAGGTCACGACCAAGCCAGACACCAAATTGGTGTATGAGACCCCCTTGTTTGTGGGACAAGGGACCCCCTCTGCCCATTAATTTGATTGGTAAAGTTTACGAAGGTTATATACCCTACCCCCTCTGGATTTGAAATTGTGACTTTTGAGAAGGAAACATGTGTTCTTAACCATTAGACTCACTTGGAAAATAAAATGTGAAACAAAATCAATTAATCACTTATTATTTTTTAAATGTTAATAAACCAAAAAAAATCTCAATGAAATATAAACATCATTATCATCAATACAATTTTAACATATAATAATAAAAAATATAAATAATAATATAATTTTCATTTTCATTTTTCTTATATAATATTATTAATATAAACACAAAAATTGTAAATTATGAACCAAACTTTATAAGTATGAAAAAATGTGATTCGTCACCTTGACATAAACTAATAATAAGTCACTCAAAATCAATTTTTATCAACTTCAACTTCCTTTTTTATCAACTTCAAAATCAATTTATATAATCACAAAGAGCAAAGTCGTATATTAAATCATTCTCAATATTATCATTCTCAAAAGACAGAGATGAAGGAAAGATACATTTTATATATGTTTTTTAGAATTTTTGAAAGATTAATCCTAGAGAGTTTCTTCTTCTTAAATTTTTAAAAAAATGTCAAAAATAATAAAATATATATGTTCTTTAATATATTGAAGGACAACTTTTACTTTTACAAGTGGTTGATTCCTAGTGTTATTTCTACTCATAATATGTTCATAAAGTATCAAAAACTTGTTGAAGTAAAACATATTAGGAAAAATAATGTCCCATGTCGTATTTATAGGATTAAATCTTCACTCGAGGTTGATAGATCATCTTCAGATTGGTTAGCTTACGTGTTCTCCTTCAAAGATGGATAAATAGAGTTTTAGTAGCATATGTTCATTCTTTATTTCCCTCCATAACCATGTACCTTCATTTACTTTTAAGTCTTCCTTTGACTAGATGTCTACCTCAACATTAAAAAATTCTCTATAGACCCATTTAAAACATGTTGAGTTAAAAACAGATAAACAAATTTTTTTTTTTCATCAATTATTGAATTCAAGATTAAATTTGTCATTCTTTTATTGCCATTCATCTAGTTCATTACTAATAGAGAATAACCAAACACTTGTATTTTTTAGATTCCTTTGCGAGTTGCCAATCTTATGAGTAATTTCAGGGCAAGGAACTTTGTGAAGTTATTAGATACTTCTCTTAATCCTGCTTTGAATTTGATATAGTGGATGTCAATTAGTTAGATAATGCCACCAACTCCACTTTTTGGAGGAGTATTTTGAATGGTACTATCAAAGTATCCCATTGCACTAGTTTTGTCAATAGGATCATGAATTAGCTATCTCAAGGATGAGGTCTTTGGGCTATATTTGAAATATGAGAAAATTCACTTAGCGTGAATTGCACATTGAAATGGATGTATATGAGCCAGTCGAAAAAGGTCGACTGGGGGTAGGAAGCGGAGTATAGAGGCCTTGCTTATACTAAGCATGGCAATGACTGTGTTTTTGTGGTCGTCGACCGATTCTCGAAGATGTCCATTATGATGGCCTGCAAGAAGAATATCACAGCAGAAGCCACTTCGATTCTCGAAGATGTCCATTGGTGAAGGGCCCCGTATAAGAATATCATAGCAGAAGCCACTGCTAAAACTCTTCTTTGAACGAAGCGGGTACACTTGGGGATCCCCCACGCCTATCATCTCATCGGGATGAGGGTTCCTGCTATTACTTGGTCCACCGGGTCGATGTTGACACCAAGCTCACTAAGTTCACTACCTTCCACCGCGAACCGATGGCCAGACATAGGTCGCCAACCGGATGATCGTACGCATTCTATGCATGTACAATCTGGGAAGCATCCATGCACATGGGACAGAGCTTCCCTATAGCAACGCAGCCAACCTGCCTCCATAGTTCAACTAGCCACAACCCCTTTCAGCTGGGCTTTGGGATTCCAGCCCTTCTGTCCCATTGACATAGCCATGCCATTTGTGGCTACTCTGAAGATTCATCTCATGTCCAGTCTGAGGCGGATAAGGAAAACAACTTCATTGAGCACATTCAACACATCCAACATGTTCATGACATCTTTGACAGAGCCACTGCTAAGTACACAAGCAACGACATGATCAACATCGGGTGCCACAATAACTTCCGGGGGGACAAAGTGTGGCTACATTTGCAAAAGGAGCGCCTCTGCTGACCCCACCGCAAGCTTCGTCCGCTTGATATGGGCCATACACCCTCACCTAGGCTATAGGGGAAAATGCCTTGAGCTCAACATTCCACCATTCCTTTGGTCTTCACCTGTTCAATGTGGGACCTTCGGGCCCTACTTTCCACCTCCTACTAGACACATCGGACATGGTAACAACTCACACCAACAGAAAGTTAAATCCGTGACCATGGAACAAGCTGTAACTTGATAAGTGACTAGCGATACAGATCAAGCACACCCTGAACAAAGGATACCGCTATATCGAGTTGGTTAAATGTGCCAACTCCTTCACCAAGGTCATCTCCACCAAAGTTCACCGTGGTTTCCTCATCTCATGGAACTCAACGCATCGGGAGACCATTACTCCTAAGGAGGGAGGATTGATCCAGTGGATATCAGTGACCACCCAACTTTTCCCTGAATCGGGCTCAAATAGTTTTCCTGCAATTTTGGCAATTTACCATTTTTAGCAGGTTTTAACTTCCTCGGGCCATTTTCAGGGCTCAGAAGGTTCTTTTAGATCGAGGTTCTCAATGATAGTCAAGGTACATTGAGCCTCAAAATGAATCTCCCCGATGATACCTTTCTAACGAGCTAATACACGCCTAAAACAGATCGTATGCAAAAAAGTTACGACCCCTGAAGTTGATGTACTAATCCTTACCCAAACGGGGCCCACATGACTTTTGGTGCTTCATCTCCTCTAGTTAGTTTTTTGGATGTCTATGATCTTTGACATTCTCATCTATTGCAAAAGGCCTCTAGTGCCTCATTGTAATCATCTTTTCATGGATGTGAGTATAAACTACATATCTCTCTCGAGATAAGCTACCAACTACCAGAAGGCTATAGTTTATTCATCTCATTCTGTAGTTATTTAGTCATTTGTTATTAATGAAATGAAGTCTTATTTCCCATGCATCTCTGCATTTTATGTGTGTATTTCTATATTTCATTGTGTTCCACATAAATCCGGATTAGTATAATCCTATATTTTAATATTCCATCATTCCTAGCTAACTAGATTTCCCATGATACTATTAGAGGAAGGCCTTTGAAACCTTTGACTCAGTTGTTTTGATGCCACTTATTGAGGCACTTCTCAACTAGATCTCCTTGCCAACAATCCTTTATTCCTAACAAAACATCCATCCCTATATAGACTTCTTGAGTAGGGACATGATATCAATAAGTGACCTATGATTTCTTCCTCATAATTCATATTTGCCAGGCCCAAGTCTACTCTTTCTCAGGAGAGCTTACCAAGTAAGGGATTTATTATTGATTGTCGACCACATGAAATTTTTCATCTTTAAGGGAGCTCTAGTTTTCCAATTTTTCTTCCACCACCAAGGAGAGTCATTTGGCCTATCTGGAGTATGCATTTCTTTATATCCAAGCTTTGGAGTGTATGTCCTCAATGTTGGATTTTTTGACCATACAAGTTCATTAAAAGAGTCTTTGTGATTACAGATGATTTTAATTTTTTATATAAGCTTCCCATTAAATCTTGTCCTGACCTTCCAACCTTATATGTTTTGACATCATGCATTGGATAATTTGTAGTGGTGTGTTCCATTTTTGTCAATGTTTTGAGCCCTCTCTTAGGCTCATCCTCAAGACAACAATGATTCCAAGAAGTTCATCTCCTCAGTTTCTTAATAAATATATAGAACAAAGCTCGTGATATTGATTAGTTCAAACCAACCCAACCCCAACAATATAATAATTAGTTTCCTTAGAACAACTAGTTGGAGGTCAGGTGTCATAAATTATAACAGATAATCAAAGAGATCCACAACCCTAGAATACCTTATTATTATTTTTTAATGAGCGTGGGCAACCGATTTCAATTAATAGTTAAGCCATCTTCATGATTAAGACAATTGGATTTCTTCATTATGTAAATAACCTCCCTAATCCTTCTTTTGGACCTATTATCCATCTTAGCTAGGAATATTTTTCCTCTATTTTAGTGGGATGCTTTGTATTGAGCGAATATTCAACCTGAGCCAATTTATGAGTTCTATTGAGATTCATGTCCACGTTATTTTACTTTATTTGGGTTTGGATATGTTGACTTGGTGGTTAACACCCAATAAACCTAAACATGGTCTAAAAGCCCCACTGCCGCGGGATCCATTAACTTTTGTGGTGATGAGTTTACCAATCACCCACCTGTTTTGGTCTAATGGCTTTCTGCATTCATCACAAAATGGTATCGAGTGAAAGGTTATAGTTTGAGTCCCGCCTGATTGATGCTTGAGTACCTCAGCTATGTTGAGGGGGAGATTGTTGACTCGGTGGTCAGCACCTCCTTCGGGACTCACAACATGTTCCAATAGCCTCCTGTGGATCCATTAACTTTAGCGGTGATGAGTTTACCAATCACCTGCGGGTTTTGGTCTAGCGGCTATCGTACTACCACAAAAGAATTGTTGGCATATTTACAGACAAAATATCTAGGAAACATGTTTGTCAGCTGATGCATGGTGATCAACATGATCAATAGTGCAAAGGAATTGATGGTGAGATCAACAATTTTATCAACAAGGCAAAGGATGATGGCATGGTAATATTAATGTTGAAGATCGCATCACTGGCCTCATTGATCACCCACCGTAATTCTAATAATGACCGCCGATCCGAATACGATAGGAGGAACACCTAAAAGAGGAGAACAAATCCTATCGCTGGATCCGAGGGCAAGGACCCACCATTGTCGATCCGTAAGAAGAGCACGAGCATCTTGTACTTAAAGATGAAGCGGGCTTACAAAGTCCCGAAAGCAGAGGGATCCTCCATCATTGAGGACCATTACGGCGAACATTAGGAATTCACCGACTTGCACATCGGAGGATTCAATGAGGTGTGGAAACTCACGATATGCAAAACCGCGACTTAACTGGTAAGGCCATCAAAGGGAGAGTGTGGACCATTGATCCGCTCCATTTCGTAGCGTTTTGGATACCAGAGTTGAGGAGAGTCAAGGAGACTCACTAAAAGTTAGAATCGGTGAAAGCCAGCTTCGTGGATAAGCTCGGGTCACCGGGCCGATGAAGCCAAGGAGTCGGGCCCGAGTTCATTTGATCTCATATTACAAAGAGTCGAAAATCTTCATCACATGAGTCCCGAAGTTGCGAATCACGAAGCACTTTGTGGATAAGCGCTCGATCACTACCGATGGTCACAAGAAGGGAAGGAGCTATCCCAGATAAGCTCCATTTCAAAGTCTAGGAGATCGCGACATGGAGTACTGGAAATCCCATCACAAAGAATACCAAAATGAAATCGCTTAAATCAACGCGAGACTCTATGCTTGTAATCCAATGGTGATGGATACTTGGAAATCTTATCGGCTGGGCTATTGTTGCTCTTCATGATTAATTGTTCTATGATTCGGCTAGCTAAACCTAATCATGATTCTTGAATGGTTGGTGATTCCGGGCTTGCCGAGGTGTTTTTTCCTTAGATATTTGAGGTGTAATTGAAGAGGGAGTGGGCATAAAATGGATATGCCATGACTAAGCGGGGTTAGTTGTTTTGAGTGAAAAATGAGTTGAATTGTAATAAAGGTAGAAACTCATAAATGTGAAACAAATGTTGAAAACATAGAAGCAAGACTAGAATTTCAAAATAGTTTGAAGCAGAGAAGAATAAGTGCAACGTATAGAAGTAGAGAAGAATTACGTATCAGAAGAAGCAAGAAGTGAGACACCGTATTGTTTGTTATTCAATCATTTATTCTTAACTAGGGAGGTAGCGTGGTAGAGGACTATGGTACTGTTATTCAATTTGGTGCTTTAATATTGAAGTTGTATCTTCCATCCAGTTTCAGCCAGAAAAACTAGGGAGGTAGAGTGGTGCAAGGGAGAAATATTAATTTTTTCTATACAGGTTGGTACATGTGTAACTGGAAGTTGGTTATTCCATCCAATTGGTGTTGGAACATTTAGGGAGTTGATGCTTCCTCTAGTGGGCGCTAGAGAAACCGTAGAGTTGGTGCCTCAACAAGTTGGTGCTTCATAAGTCCGCTGGTGTTGGAACATTTAGGAGTTGATGCTTCCTTCTAGTGGGTGCTAGGTTCTGAGAGTTGGTGCTCACAACAAGCTGGAGCTTGTAAAATAGAGGTAATAGCCTCACTTTTTAGTTGATGCTCAAACAAGATGATGTATAGAACTTAAAATATTACCTATCATCCAAAGCATATAAGAAGAGGTTTTCTCCTTATGGGTTTCCTCATGAAAACTGTATCTTATGTGACTGATGTTCATCATTCATGTTGTTCATATGTTGTATAATATTGATGGTCACTTGGAAGAGATTAAAAATTGTTTGAATAATCATAAATTGTTTAAGCACAAGAATAACTAATTCACCCCTTGTCTTAGTATTTTCAACAATTGGTATCAGAGCCATTTCATTTATTTAAAGGTAGATCTATAAGCTTAAACATGACAAGTCATGAAGGGACTTCATCCAATAAGCCTCCTCTCTTTGATGGAACAAATTTTGCCTTCTGGAAGATTAGACTGAGAACATACTTAATGGCCTTAGGTGTTGATGTTTGGGATGTAGTAGAGATTGTATATGTAAAGCCTGTTATGCTAGCTTCCAAGGATGATAAGTTATAATTTAGCTTTAATGCTAAGGGAATGAATTTTATCTTGAATGGACTTGTTGAATTTGAGTTTGTAAAGGTGATGCATCTTGAAACTACCAAAGAAATGTGGGATAAACTTATTAGCAGTTATGAAGGAAACAATAAAGTAAAGGATGCCAAACTTCAAACATGTAGATTGAAATTTGAACAACTAAAGATGAATGAAGATGAAACAATCANTTGGTGAGAAAATTGAAGAATCATTTTTAGTTCAGAAGATTTTAAGATCTCTACTTGATAAATTTAATCCAAAGGTCTGTGCAATAGAAGAACTAAATGATCTTAAAACTTTGACTATTGATCAAATCCTAGGAACTCTAACTGCATATGAAATGAGAATTAGAAAAGATAAATCCATCACTAGATAAGCATCATTTAAAGTAGACAAGAATACTGATTCAGAATTAGATGATATTGAGGCAAAATTTGTGATAAGGTTAAAGAAAGGATCAAGAAAATGTCAAGGTAAGCTCCCCTTCAAATGTTTTAACTGTGGTAAGATAGGTCATTTTGCATCTAAGTGTCCTCACCAAAAAAAGGAACAAAACTTTGATGATGAAAATAAATACAAATTTAAGAAATATAGTAAAAATAAAAGTTTGTGTGCAAACAATGATGACTCCTCAGAAGACATAGATAGTGACTCATCCTGTGAAGACAAAGTGAATGATTTTATTCTTATGTCTATGGGAGATCTCGATGATGAACATTTAGGAGGTGAAATGGATAATGAAGAAGTTGTGGTGGATATGGAAGGTGAATTAATCAGTGCTTTGGAAGAAATTGATAGACTCATATGTAAGAAGAGAAAACAAAAACGGTTGTTGATGCAGTTTAAAATGAATGATAAAAAACCTAATGAAGACTTTTCTCTACTAAAAGTGGAGTTTGAAGAGGCAAAGAAAATAGAAGACATTCTGAAACAACAATTATCAGAGAATAAAGCGATGTGTGAAGCCTTAGAAGAAGAAATAGTAAAAACCAGAAAAGAAATGGAGAAGTTTAAGGCATTGTATCACCAAAATCTGTCAAGTATTAAAGCCTTAGAAGAATTAACTTCCATTCTAAATCAGCAAAGGAATCCAAAGTTTAAAGTTGGCTTGGGATATGAAGAAGGATCAAGTAGTGATCATGCAAGTAATACAGAACCCATCAAGTTGTCAAATCTACAATCATTGACAACAACCATTCTGCAAAAACAAAGAAACAAAATCATCCACCAAGAAGGAATGAAAGAAAAAGTACCAGAATCGAATCTGTAGATCAGAGAAACTATCAGCATGGAAGAAATCGACCCACTCAAAGAAGACAATCTTTTTCCAGGTACAAAGGATTTTTCTATGGATACTATTTTTTCTACTCTAACTTTAGTCACAAAGCTATAACTTGTTCTTTAAGATTTAGATATGAGAAATCAAGTTGTTTAATGAATAATTATCTGCCAACACAAAGATTGAGACAACCAAGCAACAAACAATCACAGACTATAAATCGTGTGATGACTGGGAGAAGGACGCAGGTGAAACATAACAACAGTTATGAGCATACCAATCATTATGATATGTTATTCAGTGAAACAGAATGTTACAACTATCATAATTATGGACATAAATCTCTAGACTGTCGCTTAAGGAACTATAAGCCAGAGCTGAATCCTGCTGCTGAAAATTTCAAGGTTTGGAAGAAGAAAGAAGATGAACAGTGTGGATTAGTTTTATCAGCCCAAAGACAAAATAATCCTCGGTATATTGACAGTGGATGTTCCAAACATATTATTATCACTCTATAAATTCCCAGAGGTTGTTGAAAGGCAGAAGAAATTTACCAGAGGTAACTTTACCCAACCACTTCGAAACTGGGATCTAGCCCTGCCAGTTTCAGAGAGGGATCTCTCTGTAAGATTTAACTTTGTTTCAAAATTCAGATATTAGGCTAGTTAAAATAAATAGGACCTAGTTGTTTGTTTTTATAAAATGGCTGAAAAATGTTTACGCCTCCATTGGGCTATGGGGTCTGCTTTTATAAAATTTGAGACTGACTAACAGATTTTAAAAGGTATTCTCACAGGGCAGGATAATGCAACTGTTGGATTCTTTAGCATAAAAATGATGGAAAGCAGAGAAGATGAGATAATCAATTATAACCAAGAAGCATTTAAGAATTTCTTAATTATAACAGTAGAAGAAAACATTTAGATCATTTAAAGTCGGAAACAAAGTATACGAGGATAAATTCTGCAACTTTCGCTACTTTCAAATGATGAGATTTAGAAAAATGAAATGAGTACTGAGAGAGATAAACATTCAACAAAGAGGAGAAAACTTCACCAACAACTAACACGCGAGAATCCTGTGAAACATCCCTTTTATTACTAGTAGATCTCTGATAAAAATTACAGTGCTTACAACTTGCTTGGGCGTAAAGATCAACCCTCAATACTTCCAATTTCGAAGTATTTATAATCAAAATTACAAACGACCCTGTCATTAATGATCAAGACATGGAAGATTCTAGATCTAACTAACTAGATAACAAGATACAAAAATGTAGGAACTGATGATGCTCTGTCGAATATTTCATGTTGATTTTGGGGAAGGTTGTTGGTGAGGCATTCACGTGACTTTGACTGCTCTGTATGCTGAGTTGGAATGTACACCTCATCCCTCATTCGATCAAAGTGCACACCTCCTCCCATATTTGTTGACTGGGAATGGTGACTTTGAGCAGTCTTCGGTAGATTTCATCCATTTCTGTATATTTAGAAAATGTCGGCCTGGTGATGAAAATATATTTGATCTCGTGCTGGATGTTGAGGTCCAGCTACAAAGTCTCTAGAAATGCTTTGCCTATTATGCTTCCCTGTATTCCTGAAAACTTGCAAATGTCCTTGGCCACCATGGAAATATTCTACTTGTAGTCAGAGAGGGTCATCAACATGTCATTCAGTACTAGTAAACCAGGAAGACCTTTCTTTTGCAAGGCATCGATCTTGCTGAAGAGCCTCTGAACTCTAACGTCCATGTTCTAGAATTTCTCCTCCAGCTGCAACATCAATCCTCTTTTAGTTAGAAAACTCTTGACTTCGAGGATGGTTTCCGTCCTATTTTCAATCTTCGGGTCTTCTATCTCTTCCCTAGTCTTCGAATTCAAAAATCTAATGATTTCATTTGCTTCTGTGGGCATTTCCCCCAGCTCTCCCTTTATCTTTTCAATGGCCTGCCTACTCCTCAACACTAATTCCTGTTGTTTAAACATAATTTGAACCATGGGCCAAATTTCATTTATGGACTTGGATATGTCCATCCAAATGTTCTCCTTGGCCTCATCTAGTGTTTTTCCCGCCACTATTTGCATTTGCATCTGCTATATTTCCTACTTGAGATTTTCTGATGTTTGCCTCTCAATGTTGTAGTTTGTTTGGTAGGAAGACTTAAGCTCCTGGAGATTCTCAACCTCCTTTTTCAGTCTATTGATCTCTGTTCCTTGTAGAGTCATCTCCTCCATTGATTTTTCTAGCTCTGCAGATTTTTCAAGAGCTGTCAGTGGGGTGGATGATGGAATTTTGTTGTAGTGGTTATTGATACAGTTGTTTTGCTAACTCCTGTGAGAGGAACTGCACTCAGTGGGATGAATTCCATAGGTATTTTTTGTTCCTTCTCCTTTACTAACCTCTCCAGCTCTGCTCCCATCTCTTTTGTTTGTGCATTTTGTTCCATGATAAGATTTAGCAATTCCTCCTTCTCCCCTTTTGGCTCAACTATCTCTTTGGTCTGTGAGTCTTCTGTAGCTGGCAATTTTAGTTGCTTCCTCAGAGATGTTATTTCAGCATTATTTTTCTTGAGAAACTCCTCAGCTTCTTTCACATTTGAGGGGTCATACCCCATTTTGAGAACCAATTATTCTAAGGACTTAATCATGTTATCCTTTGCAAAGGATGATATTTTCTCCAGCTTTAATTGGGTTTGAAATTGTTCAAAGAAACCTGTAATTTGGCAACAGAGGTGGAAGCATTGGCTAATGTTGAGAAAATCAACTCTCCAGTCTGCCTGTGTAGATCCATATGATCAGTTGGATGTACATATCTGGTGTTAAACTCCATTGTATCCCTCTTATAATCAGTGATTTATTTTGGATGGGGCACTTGTGCCTGCAAAAATTCCATGTGCATTCTCCCCTTCTTTGTATCAAAAGATGATAACAATTTGTGTTGTGTTATGGACGTTTTCTTCCAGAACTGAGCATAGGTGTTGTTGGTCAGCATCTGGTTTTTCTTCTTAATCAAATCATATTTTTTTTAAATGCTCAGTTTTACAAATCCCGGTGGAGGTTGGGTGATCACAGTGGTATCGGTCTGTTTCTTTGAGGAAGAAGTAGACATCATTTGATGACTTCTTAAGAAAGGTGATGAATGCTCCCCTTCAGCTACAGTGGTAGAGTGGGTCTCTTCCTCTCCAGCCCTGTCAGTAGTGTGAGTAGCTTTAGGCCTTTTCTTGTACACCTGGAAATCCTCTGCTCAATAAACTGTTTGAAATTGAACTCTGTGGAGTTTCTTCTGAGCAACGAGGTCCAAGAGGTTGCAACCTGTGGTTTTCCATCCTGGTCCATTTTCTACATTGGGAAAGAGAGCCTATCTGCTTGAAATAAGGTGAACATGTAGGCCAATATTGAAGAATACCAGAACATGCCCTCGGTGGCGAATTTAAAGAGTTGTTCATGTATGTTCTCGGCTAGGAAAGTGTTGTAGTCGAACTGGATGGTGGCTTTTTCTTCAGCAAAGAAAATGGATAGAAAACCCAAAATAGGTTCATCCACCCATTCGTCTGAGAAATAGCCGAGCAGACAACATAGAGATGAAATAATTTGGTTGCCCTTTTCTGAAAACATGGAGGAGTGGTAAGGGGGATTTTTCTTGGGGAGTTGGGCATCCTGTGGGAGGAAAATCTCAAAAAATTGCGCCCTCTGTGGAAAAGACAGATTTTGGTACATCTCTGTTAGAACTTCAATGGTGAGGGGAGAGTGGGATTCGGCTCTAGATATCTGCATCATTTGATCAATGGCCTTAGATTTGACAGAGAACAGAGTTTCTCTAGACGATGAAACTATGGTTCTCTGATCGGGGAGGTAATGAGCCTGGCATTTTAGGGTGAATTCAGGAAAATAGTGGATTTGGGGAAAGTGATACAGAGGGAGATTGGACTACTAGAACCCAATATCATCACTTTGATCCACGAATGTCTCTTTAAACCATGACTGCAATTTAGTGAAATCGAATTCGCACCTGGTCTCTGAGATCAGGTAATCTTTGTCAGCTAGCAGGATCCGGTCGAGATCGACAGGAGGTGGAAAAAATGGATTTTCCTCGACTTCTAAATCTTTTAGATTTGGACACCATCGATTCAACATGTACCTACAAAATAAAACAAAAAGAGTTAGTAGGAAATGGCTATGGTTGGGTTACTGGTTGAAAAGGTGAGGAAAAAGAGATTTCTGGTGCGTAGAGAGTGTGAGCAGTGTGCGAATGGTGGAAATAGGGTTAAAATTGAGTAAACAGATATCCGTTGGGCACGGGGGACAGGTCAGCAGACTAACAAGTATGTTAGCCAGTAATAAATGGCCAACGAATCACTTAATGCATGAGGTGGCAGGTGGAGGATGGGTGACGGGTGTACCAGGATGATGTGGAGGGGGGTAATTGGAAGATAAGCAAGTGGGGCGTGACCTGTAAAAGGTGAATGGAGGAGACAAGCTGATGGAGTTATGAGACAAGACTTATAAGGAGGGATAGTGGGATGTGACGTCAGGAGACGGTGTGTAAGTTTTAAACCTACGAAGTAAAGCAATGCATATAGATTCTTAAGCAATATAGAAATTAATCAATGGCTCATACACAGAGTACACAGAGATTTTATACCGGAAACC